>JAXGGA010002852.1:0-113449 GCA_038373865.1 Uloborus plumipes
AAAACGGTCTCTATAACGAGTGGTCGCTATAAGAGGTAGAACATAGAGTGTATTGGGATACATTTGGAGGTTTTCTCACCGGTCGTTATATTAGGATGGTCTTTATAACGTGTGGTCGTTATAACGAGCATCGACTGTATAGAGAGCAAAATTGAAGTTCAGTATTTTGCAATAGGTATTGTCACTTGCTTTCGTTCTTTTCACCAACAATGTTTCCACTAATGAAGAAATGTATTACACTGTAAAAAGTGAATGTTGTTTTTACAGTATAATGCAGTTAGTTGTATAGTAATAAACTGTAAAAAGTGAATGTTGTTTTTACAGTATAATACAGTTAATTGTATAGTAATAAACTGTAAAAAGTGAATGTTGTTTTTACAGTATAATACAGTTAATTGTATAGTAATAAACTGTTAAAATAGCTATTCTCCCTCTAATAAACTGTACAATTGATAACTTTGAATGTGATAAACTGTAAAATTGTTAATTTTACAGTAATACACGGTAACACTGCACTGTAAAGTTTATTATCGTGCATTTCATAGTTTTAAACTGGAACCTCTGCTGCCAGTATTATACTGTTGTTTTTACAGTTTAATACAGCTAAATTCTACGGCAATAAACTGTAAAATATCTCACTTTACAGCAAGAAACTGTAAAGTTGCTAGTTTTACAGTTTATTATTGTGCATTTTACAGCTTTAAAGTGAAACCTCGGCTGCCAGAATTGTACTGTAAAAACAGCAGTTAATTTTTTGCAGTATAGGTATATGTAAGTTTTGGATGATGCATCATTAAAAAATGTTAACTTCAAACCTACAATAAAAAAAATATTTGAAACTGTGGTATCGAAGGTGTACGCTAATGCTCTTGGTTACCACTTAGTGCGTGTAGCGATCCCATTGAGCAAAATTCCATTCGAAGAAAACAAATGAATCATCAAAGTGGATGGCACAAGGACTCCAAAACAAACAAGAAGAATACACTTTGTTATGTCGCGTTTGTTGTCCGTTCGCTTCAGTTGCGTTTGCGTCACCTAGGTGACCTCCCATTACCCAAACGCAGTTCCCTAATAAATGTAATATTTATGGGACATTAAGGGTCAGTAATTATTCATGTGGAGACTGTTTTGAATAAGATGGAGCACTTTCAGCAGAAGAGTTTTTTTACTGTCAGTATTGAATTATTGGACATCAGCTGCTATAAATTCCTCAAAATTTTAAATCCTTTGGTTAGAAAGTGGTTTTTAGCCCCATACTGAGACAAGAAATTTCAATTTGAAGCCTAGGCACCTATTTCTGACCCTAGGCGCCAAAATTGACGCCTAAAATGTTAGATGACTTTAAAGGGTTTTTTTTTATAACTCATTGGGATTCAAACGATTAATTTGTAAAAGTAATTCCAAAATGCATTCAATTTTGCCTTTAAAAAACATTTTCTTTTATTTCTATATATTTTTAAATATACTATCGGAAATATGAAGCATTGAAAAAAAGTGAAGATTCAAAAATATTTGATTTATTAAAAATATCACCTGGGTTATTCATTTTGTCGGCTAAAAACTTAAACACGGCGTCGTGATGTCGCCTAGGTTTAAACTCTTATTTCCTACACTGCATCATCTGTGTTAGTGTAGATTTAGTCCAGGAATAACGAGTAGTCTATTCCATTATTAAAAATCAGGCCAAAAAACAAGTAATAAAGTAGCAGTACAAGCAACGTAGAAAGACAACATAACAAGCAAGGGCGAATACAAGGGAGGGGCGATGGAGGGCGATCCCCCTTTCCTTGAGGGACTCTCACCTGGTAAATTTTCGACATTAAAGCTCAAAAAACTTAATTTTAAGCGAGTTACAGTGCGTTTCGAAATGATAGGTTCACCAGTAAAAACGAAAGTTATGCTGGTAAAAAAGGTTGTATTGTGTACAAAGTACTATTTTATAAACTACATTACTTCATTCACTGTAAAATAGCTCATAAATAATTTCCAAATAATAGGAATAATGAGGGAAACTAAAATTAGATGAAATAACTGTTTCAAAAAGATAGGTCCACTGAACCAAGCATCAAATAAATGTTGAATTAATAAGAAATTTTTCTGATTTTTTTTCTGAATAAGCTCATAAATCCTATTTGGCATATTTTCTACAAGTTTTTGCAAACAATTTGTCCCGATTTTTGACCATTCGGAGGAAATAGTCCTTTTTAAGTCTGCAGTACTGTTGTTCTGCCTTCCGCCTGCATACACCGCTCTTGCGAGCATACCCATATGTTTTCTACTGGATTCAGGTCGGGGCCTGCAAGGTGGCTACTCGATAATATGTACAACATTATTCAGAAACTATTCAAAAGTGGACTTTGCAGAGTGCAGAGGAGCATTGTCTGGTTGGAACATGAAGAATGGCCCCCCAATGGGTTCTGATTGTGGAAGAAAACATTGTTCAAACAGCTTGTTATAGCCAGCAGCATTCAAACGATTGCCTACAAATGCTATATCAGTTTTTCCTGTTCCCCTGAATCGGGCACACGCCATAACGGAACCACCATCACCTTGCCTCTTGGAGAATATCTGTCTATCGTTACGCAGATCGTGCCAGTAATAATGCCAACCATCTGGACCATCCAGGTTGAATTCCTTTTTATCACTGAATATCACACGATGCCTATCTTGTTTCCAGGACATCACTTCCTGCGCGAATTTCAATCTCTTTTCTTTGTGCTTTTTAGTCAATTTCGGAGCCGCTTTCCTTTTCCCGTAAACTAAATTGCCGAACTTCTTTACCGCTCTGTGGACTGTAGATTTTGATATTGAAGGGTTTAGTTGTTTTGCCAAAGTGGATATGCTCAATTATTTCCAGATTTTAGGTCCCTTACGATAGTGCTTCGTTGTCGGGGTGTCACTTTTGATGGGCGACCAGATGATTTTCTACTGCTATAAGCACTTCTAAATAGCAAAAATTTGTTTACAACACTTTGCGATCTGTTTAAAAGTTTACCTATTACTCTATTCCATTTTCCAGACTGTTCAAATGCATCAATTTTCCTCTGGTCAACCAGCGAAAGACCGCAACGACAACCCGTTTTGTTTGACTACAAAGTGCTGTTCAAATCTGTTTAAATACCTCCACAGCAGGAAGCATAATCCCGTAGTAAGACTAAGCAACGATACTTATGCAAATTTTTGGAAACAAACGTGGTTGGGGCAAAATTTCTGAAGGCGGACCTATCTTTTTGAAACGGTCTGAAAATGAAAATTTGCATCAAATAAGAAGAAATGATTTATTTTTAAGAAATTTCATCAAACATAGGTATAACAATTACAGATATATAATCACTATCAAAAAAAGTGATTCTTATTCTCAATTAAGAGTAGAAAATTTGAAAAATAAGGGTGAACCTATCATTTCGAGACGCACTGTATAATGATGTTGAGGGAAGGAAATCTGAGCGTTCCCTCGGAAATGTTTCGAAATTGAAGTACGAAACTAATGTGATCAATATTTACAAACTAGCATGCAAAGTAAACAGTAAGTAATAAAAGTCAACCGCAAGTTGAAGAAGTTCTGGATCCGCCCTTGACAACAAGTGAGCAGTTGACAGCAGACACGTAATTCTGTACATCGAGGAGCCCTTTCTCAAAGCAAAGAAGTGCTCTTGGATGACTTTACATACTAAAGCTCACAGTTCTTTGTACAGAAGAAGTAGTTCTTTGAAACCCCAAGACACGTGTCTGCAGTCAACTGCTTATCTGTGCGCCATCTAAGCTGTTTACCGTTGTTACTTTGTTACACAAACGCATTTATTCATTTAACTCAATTAAATATATTAACTTTGGAAAAATACGGGGTGATTCAGAATTGAAGGGTTTAAAGGGTGAAGAGGCTATGTTACATTTTCAAAAATGAACACTCTGTACCATGGTAATCAATGGATACAGGTAAGCAAATGAAACTTGGTACATCAAGCAATAGATGTTCAATAGATCAATTTCATACGCAATCTAACGACAAAACCAAAAAACAATGAAAGCTATAACAACTGCAACAATAAAACTTTGAACTTTAATTACTCGCAATTTCTGTTTTGTCACATAACTCCTTCATATCTCAAGCCCTTCAATTCATAAACAATATTTGGTGAGGAAATATTAAACAGAATCACTAGTTGTTGCAGCATGAGGACATTGCATGTATTGCTTCCTGTCGCTCCAGAATGTAAGAAAATATGGCTCACAAAAAAGGAAGAAAAGAAATTGCCGCTTTTCACTTTAGCAACTATTATTCAACCGCGACGAGATGGCCGGTGTCAATCAAATGAGAAAACGAGCCCATTCCTTAAAATAGGTAGAAAAGAAAAAACTCCAGTGTGCCATATTTGCAAGTTTAGCGACATTTTGGCGAAGTGATAAGTTTTATGAAATATTAAATAATTCTTCGAGCCACACCTGCATTTGGCGCGGAAGTGAAAACAAGTCTTTGCTTTCTTTATTGCAACCCTTATGTTACCATTTTGTTTTTAAATTTAAATGAACAGTTGGAGGCGTTGCAGTCAATGGCCAATGGCTGCGGAAAGATATAAAACCAAGACCCACCTACTTTCTTGTATCCAATGAGAAATCTTTCTCGAGTGTGTAAAAATTAAAATATTTTCCGCTTTGGCTATAGTCCGAGAGCCAGTAACAGATATATATGACCAAGTTCCTCTCAAGTGATAATTAGTAAAACGCAACAGAAAATCGAACTATGAAGCCTCGTGAATGTCAGCTGAGGCTCGGTGGGGGGGATAAGCAGTTGGAACCTCCCACGCTTGAAGAAAAAAAAAAAAAATCACTCATTTCCTCTCGCCTAAAAATTTACCAGATGATAGCTTATATGTAACTATTGATAAATATATACGTCAGCTGGCTGTATCTCGGTGGAAAAATTGTCAGCTGATACTTTGAAGGTCGTTACGTAGAAGCTAGCTAGAAGCATTTACTGACTACACTGTTCGACAAAAAAAAAACCTTGAAAATGCTTCTGGTATTTTGAAGGCTGATTCTTATGTAAAATGACCCCCTGAATCCGAATATGACCCCCGTTTTCCCCCATCACGTCCCAATTTTTTTTTAAACGCCTCCCCCCCCCTTTTTTTTTTTTTTTCATTTTTCCTTAGTTTCAGGGCTATAATACTTTTTTTTGGAGGGGAAAGGAGCCTTATATTCACCAATAAATTTTTTTGGATGTCAAGAGAGACTCAAAGTTTAAAATCATGAGCACCGAGAAAAAATCGGGGAACTTGGGGGGGGGGGGGCTTGGCCCCCCAAAATATTTGAAAAATCACCAAAAACGATCGTTTTATTCTAGTTTCTTTAAAAAGACCATTAAAACATTTTTTTTCAGTGCAGAACCAGAGTATAGGATCCGCTCCTATGGCTCCTGGGTCAGAAAAAATTTTCACGCTGTAAAATTTAAAAAAAAATAAAATAATGCTTTAAAAATCGCACTTTGCACTCGAGTTTTAAAGCAGGTCTTCAGCCAAAAAAAAACAAAATTGTGGCTGATTCTTATGTCAAATGACCCCCTATTTCCAAATATGACCTCAGTTTCCCTCCTCCACCCCCTCTTTCCAGAGAGTCCCCTCCCCCCCCCAATTCAGAGTCATTTTACTAATTCGGAGGGGAAAAGTACATTACGTAACCCGTTAACATAATTCTAAAAGGCAACAGAGGTTCAAAGTTCAAAATCATGTACATGTGTACCAAAAATATAAACTAGGGCGGTATATCTCCCCCCTCCCCCCCCCCAAAAAAAGAAAAGAAAATTCAATAGTCTGATTTTTCACACAAAAAAAAAGGTTTAAAACGTCTCTTAGAAAAACAAGTAAAGAAGATTTTTTTTTTGGGGGGGGGGGGTACACCGCCATAGTTTATATTTTTGGTACACATGTACATGATTTTGAACTTTGAACCTCTGTTGCCTTTTAGAATTATGTTAACGGGTTACGTAATGTACTTTCCCCTCCGAATTAGTAAAATGACTCTGAATTGGGGGGGGGGACTCTCTGGAAAGAGGGGGTGGAGGGAGGAAACTGAGGTCATATTTGGAAATAGGGAGTCATTTGACATAAGAATCAGCCACAATTTTGTTTTTTTTTTTTTTGTTTTTTTTTTTTGGCTGAAGACCTGCTTTAAAACTCGAGTGCAAAGTACGATTTTTAAAGCATTATTTTATTTTTTTTTAAAAATTTTACAGCGTGAAAATTTTTTCTGACCCAGGAGCCATAGGAGCGGATCCTATACTCTGGTTCTGCACCGAAAAAAATGTTTAAAGGTCTTTTTAAAGAAACTAGAATAAAAAGATCGTTTTTGGTGATTTTTTCAAATATTTTGCCCCTCCCTTCCCCCCCCAAGTTCCCCGATTTTTTTTCTCGGTGCTCATGATTTTAAACTTTGAGTCTCTCTTGACCTTCAAAAAAATTTATTGGTGAATATAAGGCTCCTTTCCCCTCCAAAAAAAATATTATAACCCTGAAACTAAGGAAAAATGAAAAAAAAAAGGGGGCGTTTAAAAAAAAATTGGGACGTGATGGGGGAAAACGGGGGTCATATTCGGATTCAGGGGGTCATTTTACATAAGAATCAGCCTTCAAAATACCAGAAGCATTTTCAAGGTTTTTTTTGTCGAACAGTGTAGTCTAGTCAGTAAATGCTTCTAGCTAACTTCTACGTAACGACCTTCAAAGTATCAGCTGACAATTTTTCCACCGAGATACAGCCAGCTGACGTATATATTTATCAATAGTTACATATAAGCTATCATCTGGTAAATTTTTAGGCGAGAGGAAATGAGTGAATTTTTTTTTTCTTCAAGTGTGGGAGGTTACAACTACTCATCCCCCCCCACTGTGCAGCAGCTGACGGTCATAGGGCTTTATGATACTGTTGTCTGATGCGTATGGCCAATTATCTATCGAGAGGAAATAATTAACCAAATTTTCACCTGGCTCTCGGACTACTAATTTCTCAAATTGGGAGACCAATTAAAGGTAAGCAAGGTGACGTATTCAAGCTTTATAACCAATGCCGCAATTGTGAATCCCATTCCTAAATTTTCATCTGCGTATCACCCCTTCCTAAAAATGGACGATCCTGAAAAAAGGAGGAGTCATAGGCCATCTCTGCGAAGTTGAATAATACTTTATAAGTGTAAACGTATAGCAATATAATAATAAAAATAATAATAGTTCAGAACACATATTTATTTATATTTTAGGCCTCTTGGATACTAAACATGGATTACATTACATAGCCTTTTTTTCTCTCTCTTTCTCTTGGATGAGAAGGAAAAAAAAATATTGAACGAAGTAACTGAGCCCAATGAATAGGATTCACAGTAAAAAATAGATGTAGTTTTTACAGTATAATACAGATAATTTTGCAGTAATAAACAGTGAAATCGCTATTTTTGCAGTAGTAGACTGTAAACTAGCTAGTTTGCAGTTTATTACAGTGCATTTTAGTTTTAAACTGGAACCTCTGCAGCCGGTATTATAATGTTGTTTTTACAGCTAATTTTACAGTAATAAACTGTAAAACAGAAAGTTTTATAGTTTATTACTGTGCCTTTACAGTTTTAAACAAGAATCTCTGCTGCCAGTATTATACTGTAAAATCAACAGCTTTTTTTGCAGGGTATGTTAAGACTAATAAAATACCAATAGCAATAATATTAACACAAATAATAATCCTTAAGAATATAAATATATATATATATATATATATATATATATATATATATATATATATATATATATATATATATATATATATATATATATATATATATATATATATACATATATATATACACAATCTTCAGGACGGCCCAAATTAATTGGTCTTAATGAGGCAAGCGCTCCTCATATTGCCCCAAGATGATATCCAGCCCCAGCGTTGTTGTTGGCAATTCCCCGTGTCATTAGGCGGCGGCTCTAATCAGCTGTTAGGCGAGCAATCGAATATCGTGGGTGTCAAATAAATGACTTTAGGAGCGCTCACCCCAGTGCCCCAGTTTTTCTTTTCGAGGTGACGAGAGGGGGTTATGGGGGGGGGGGTCCGGCAGAACGAGAGATGGAGCGATTCGGTCCGGCAAAAGAATGGAGCGATGAAATTGAGTGTTCCATGCTCGTTGGTTTAATGGTTTTCGCCCAAGTTGAGCAGTTTCCTTGGCGTGTTTAGCTATGTTTTGTAACATTGTGGAAGGGTGACACAATGTTTCGACTCTGTTCTTGAAGTGGATATTAATTTTGGGTATATCAGAAAGATTTTATGATCGAAGTTGCTAAGCTTATGCTTGAATAGCAAAGATAATGTTGATTTGAAAATATATAGATACATATATATTAGAAAAAACTGAAATTTGTTTCATTGTTTTTATGAAATTGAAAGAAGCTAAAATCTTAAGTTTCCGTTCTACTGCTAATTTTTGAACTTAATGAGACATCAGGAAAAGTTATAACAATATTCTGAAAACAATCGAATTGATTTTTTTAATGCATTCATTTTACTATTTCAATGTTAATTTTCGAGGACTATAACTTATTGGTTACATAGTGCAATCTTTCTCAACTCCCCGTCTTTTGGAGATTAGCAATAAGACTATTATGCTTAAGAGGAAAGAGTGGTTCAATGGCCACATAGTCTTGATGCCCAAGATAATGCTCTCACGTAATACCATTTGAACAAATTGTTATCCATTCCAATGTAAATGATTGCATTTTCTCCAATCAATAGTTAAAGTTAAGAAAGATGTATTATAACTATCAGCTTTTGCTACATATTTCATCGCTAAATCCGACATGTTGTTAGCATATTCTGTTGTGAGAAATGGTTTAAGTATTTATAACATACTTGGAGGACCAGAAAGTTATATTACCCTGTTACGTTTTACCACAGGGGGGGGGGGGGAACATACAGACAGCATTTTCAAACGGCAATATATTTTACTGGTCGTTTTTTATTGCTTTTGTGTGATGGCGCTTCTATTCCGTTTAAAATTTATGAAAGACGAAAATGTATTAAAAGTACGAATGGGCATCAAAAAAGATCGGCCAAGGTCCAAAAATATCGCAAATTTAAGTTATATACGCTTTATTGGTCCAAAAAATAGGCTCAAGGTTAAAAAAAATAAAAGTAAAATGATTGATTATTAGGTTTTGGGTTTGTAGGGGGGGGTGGTTGGGTTTATTGGTGCGTCACGGTCTGGTAGGAGTATAGTAGAGAGGATGCGCAGCACTATTGTAGGGGTTGTATGGAGAGTGGGTGATTTATGGTGGGGGTTTTTGAGAGGCGTGTGATAGATGTAAAGTTGTGTGTGGTGTTTGGTTAAATTGGTGTTGGGGGATTAGGGTAAGGGATTTTTTTAAAGAGAGAGAGTGTAGTTAGGGTTGTTATAGAATGGGTTGTTTATGGGGGGGGGTTTATAGGGATTGGTTAGTATGTAAAGTGTGGTTGGGTAGAGTGGTTATGGGGAGTAATTTGGGGTGTTGTGGGTTGTGTGGGGGTAAAGATGATTAGTATAGATGAAAAGTATGTAGGTTTGTTATGGAAGTGGGTTTTTAGGGGGGGGGTTATGAGAATTTGTAGTATGTGGTTTGGTTGGTGGTGGGGTTTTAGGGGGTTTATGGTTTAGTTTGTTTGGTGTTTTTTGTTAGGGTGTTATGTAGTTTTTGTTTGGGGGGGGGGGGTATTTGGTGATTGTGATAGATGGAAAGTGTGGGGGTTGGGTGGTGGGATGTTTTGTGGTGGTGGTTGGGTTTGGGTTGTGGTGTTTGGTGGGTGGGTGTTGTTGGTGGGTTTAGTTGGGGTGGTGGGTTGTGTGGGGGGGTGGGGTGGGGGTGGGTGGGGTTGGTTGGGTGGGGTGGGGGTGGTGGTTTGGGGGTGTGTGGGTTGTGTTGGGGGGTGGTTGGGGTGGGGGTGGTGTGGGGTTGTGGGTGGGGGGGTGGGGTGTGGGTGGGGTGTGGTGGGTGGGGGGGTGGTGTTGGTGGGTGGTGTGGGGTGTGGGGGGGTGTGGTGTGGGTGGGGGTGTGGGTTGTGGGTGTGGGGTGGGGGTGGGGGGTGTTGTGGGTTGGTGTGGGTGGGGGTGTGGTTGGTGGTTGTGGGGGTGTGGGTTGGTTGTGGGGTGGTGGGGTGGGGGTTGTGGGTGGGGTGGGTGGTGGGTGTGGGTGGGTTGTGGGGGGTGGGGGGGTGGGTGGTGTGGGGGGTGGGGTGGGGGTGTGGGTGGGGGGTGGGGTGGGTTGTGTGGGGGGGGTTGGTGGGGTGTGTGGTGGGGGTGGGGTGGTGTGGGGGTGGGGGGTGTGGGTGTGTGGGGTGGGGGTGGGTGGGGGGTGGGGGGTGGTGGGGTGGGGTTGTGGTGGGGGGGTGGGTGGTGTTGGGGTTGGGGTGTGGTGTGTTGTGGTGTTGGTGGGGGGTGGGGTGTGTGGGTTGGTGGGGGGGGGTGTGGGGGTGGTGGGTGGGTGTGGGGGTGGGGGGTGGGGGGTGGGGGGTGTTGTGGGGTGGGGGTGTGTGGGGTGGGGGTGGGGGGGGTGTGGGGTGGGGGTGGGTTGGGTGTTGGGGGGTGTGGGGGTGGTGGGGTTGGTGGGTGGGGGTGGTTGGGTGGTTGGTGTGTTGGGGGGTGTGTGGGGTGGTGGTGTGGGGGGTGTGGGTGTGGTTGTGGGGGTGTGGGGTTTGGTTGGGTGGTGTGGGGGGTGTGGTTGTGGGTGGGGGTGGTGGGTGGTTGGGGGGTGGTGTGTGGGGGTGGTGTGTGGGTGTTGGGGGTGGTGGTTGTGTTTGGGGGTGGTTGGTGGGGGGTGGTGGGTGGTGGGGGTTGGGGTGTTGGGTGTTGTGGGGGGTGGGTGTGTTGGGTGGGGGGTGGTGGGGGGGGGTGGGTGTGGGTGGGGGGGTGGGTGGGGGGTGTGGTGGTGTGGGTGGGTGGGGGGTGTGTGGGGGTGTGGGGTGTGGTTGGGGGGTGTTGGTGTGGTTGGGGTGGGGGTTGGTGTGGGGGGTGGTGGGGGTGTTTGGTGTGGTGGGTTTGTGTGGGGTGGGGTGGGGGTGGTGGGGTGGGGTGGGGGTGGGGGGGGGGGGTGTGGGTGGGGGGGTGGTGTGGGTTGTGGTGGGTGGTGTTGGTGGGTGGGTGGGGTTTGGGGGTGGTGGGGGGGTTGTTGGGTGTGGGGGTGTTGGGTTGGGTGGGGGGGGGGTTGGTGGTGGGGTGTGGTGTGGGGGGTTGTGGTGTGGGGGGTGTGGTTGGGTTGGTGGGTTGGGGTGTGTTGGTGGGGTGTGGTGTGTTGGTGGTTGGGGGTGTGTGGGTGTTGGGTGGGTGGTGGGTGTGTTGGTGTGGTGTGGTGTGGGTGGTGGGGGGTTGTGGGTGGGGTTGGGGGTGTGGTGTGGGGTGGGGTTGTGGGGTGTGTGTGGTTGGGGGGTGGTGTTGGTGGTGTGTGGGGTGGTTGTGTTGTGGGGTTGGGTGTGGGTGGGTGTGTTGGGGGTGGGGTGGTGGTGTTGGTTGTTGGGGGTTGTTGTGGTGGTGTGGGGGTTGGGGGGTGGGGTGGTTGTGGTTGGGGTGTGTTGGTTGGGGGTGGTTGGGGGGGGGGTGGGTGTGTGGGTGTGGTGGGTGTTGGGGTGTGGGTGGTGTGGTTTGGGTGTGTGGGTGTTGTGGTGGGTTGGGTGGTGTTTGTGGGGTGGTTGGGTTGGGTGTTGGTTTGTGGGTGGGTGGTGGGTGGTGGGTGGGTTTGGTTGTGTGTTTTGGTTGTGTGTTGGGTGGTTGTGGGGTGGTGGTTGGGTGTGGGTGTTGTGTTTGTTGTAGTAGAATAGAGGATCGTCGTGGTAATATTGTAAAATGTTTGATTGTAGGTATGACGTTTTGGTAATAGTGTTGGGGGGGGGGGGGTGGGGGGGGGTGGGTGGTATATCATATTACTGACGATTAACCATACAGCTTGTTGCGAGCAAATTAACTCTTGAAATCTTCTAGTATGATTGAATGGCTGATTCGTATGTAGAAATGGATGACCCAGGCTTTACTTGAAATCCGCTGAATATTGGACACCCCGTTTTCCCGCCATCACATCCCAATTTTTATTTAAAGCGCTCTCCACTTTTTTTTTTCATTTTTTTCGCTTATTCTGGGTTATTAAGTATTTGTTTTTGAGTTGGGAAAAGTGCCTTTATTATTCACTCAAGAATTGTTTTTGAAGGCAAAAGAACTCAAAGCTTAAAATCGTTGAGGGCGACCTGAGAAAAAAAAAAGATCGGAACTAATTTGTTTGGTGGGGAAGGAGAGGCAGAAAAATTGAAAAAATCTACCAAATAAAAAAACGATGCTTTTATTCTAGTTTCTTTAAAAAGACCTTTAAAAACATTTTTTTCGGTGCAGAACCAGAGTATAGGATCCGCTCCTATGGCTCCTGGGTCAGAAAAAATTTTCACGCTGTAAAATTTTAAAAAAAAAATAAAATAATGCTTTAAAAATCGCACTTTGCACTCGAGTTTTAAAGCAGGTCTTCAGCCAAAAAAAAAAAAACAAAATTGTGGCTGATTCTTATGTCAAATGACCCCCTATTTCCAAATATGACCTCAGTTTCCCCCCTCCACCCCCTCTTTCCAGAGAGTCCCCCCCCCCCAATTCAGAGTCATTTTACTAATTCGGAGGGGAAAAGTACATTACGTAACCCGTTAACATAATTCTAAAAGGCAACAGAGGTTCAAAGTTCAAAATCATGTACATGTGTACCAAAAATATAAACTATGGCGGTGTACCTCCCCCCCCCCCCCCCAAAAAAAAAAAAAATTCATTTCTCTGTTTTTCCTAAAAGAACGGTTTAAAACTTCTTTTTTATGGAAAAATCAGAGTATTGAATTTTTTTTCTTTTTTTTGGGGGGGGGGGAGGTATACCGCCATAGTTTATATTTTTGGTACACATGTACATGATTTTGAACTTTGAACCTCTGTTGCCTTTTAGAATTATGTTAACGGGTTACGTAATGTACTTTTCCCCTCCGAATTAGTAAAATGACTCTGAATTGGGGGGGGGGGACTCTCTGGAAAGAGGGGGTGGAGGGGGGAAACTGAGGTCATATTTGGAAATAGGGGTCATTTGACATAAGAAACAGCCACAATTTTGTTTTTTTTTTTGGCTGAAGACCTGCTTTAAAACTCGAGTGCGAAGTGCGATTTTTAAAGCATTATTTTATTTTTTTTTTAAAATTTTACAGCGTGAAAATTTTTTCTGACCCAGGAGCCATAGGAGCGGATCCTATACTCTGGTTCTGCACCGAAAAAAATGTTTTAAAGGTCTTTTTAAAGAAACTAGAATAAAAAGATCGTTTTTGGTGATTTTTCAAATATTTTGGGGGGCCACGCCCCCCCAAGTTCCCCGATTTTTTCTCGGTGCTCATGATTTTAAACTTTGAGTCTCTCTTGACATCCAAAAAAATTTATTGGTGAATATAAGGCTCCTTTCCCCTCCAAAAAAAAATATAATAGCCCTGAAACTAAGGAAAAATGAAAAAAAAAGGGGGCGTTTTAAAAAAAAATTGGGACGTGATGGGGGAAAACGGGGGTCATATTCGGATTCAGGGGGTCATTTTACATAAGAATCAGCCTTCAAAATACCAGAAGCATTTTCAAGGGTTTTTTTTGTCGAACAGTGTAGTCAGTAAATGCTTCTAGCTAATCTTCTACGTAACGACCTTCAAAGTATCAGCTGACAATTTTTCCTACCGAGATACAGCCAGCTGACGTATATATTTAATCAATAGTTTACATATAAGGCTATCATCTGGTAAATTTTTAGGCGAGAGGAAATGAGTGATTTTTTTTTCTTTTTCTTAAGCGTGGGAGGTTCCAACTGCTTATCCCCCCCGCCCCGCCACCCGAGCCTTCAGCTGAAGACATTCAGCGAGGCTTGCATAGTCGATGGTGGTAGTCGTGGAGGTGGTGTCTATTATCACTTGAGAGAACATTTTGGTCATCAATATAATGGCGCTTACGTAGGCTCTCCGACTATAGCCCAAAGCAGAGAAAGAATAGTTTTAATTTTTACAGCACTCGAAGTAAAGAATTTGTCTCATTGGAGTACTAAGAAAGAGTAGGTGGTTCGTGTTGGATAATCTTCCCGCAGCCTATGGACATATGACTGCACACGCCTCCTAACTGTTCATTTTAGAAATTTAAAACAATAATGGTAAACATATAGGGTATGGCAAGATAAAGGATAGCATAAAGAATCTGGTTCACTTCTGCGCGCTCAAAAATGGGCAGGTTAGGCTTCGAGAAGTTATTTAATATTCATATATACTTTCACGATTAGCCTAATTTGTGTCGCATGATGGATTATCATATCATGGCTAATATGCAAAATCTGGAGTTTTTTCTCTATTCTACCTATGTTTTATGGAATGGCTCGCTTTTCATTCTTGTTTGATGACATAGCCGCCTAGTCGCGATCGTCGCGGTTGATATAATTTTAGTATCTAGAATGAAAATGCGGCAATTTCTTTCTTCGCTTTTTTTGTGAGCCATATTTTCTACATTCTTAGGAGGCGATCAAATGCTATACATCTATGTCTCATAATGGCTGGGCGATAACATCTAATGATTCTGTTAATATTTCCTCCACCATATATTAGTTTGATGAATTTGAAAGAGGCTTATGATTAGTTGTAGGAGTTATGTGACGTTATTTAAGAATACAGAAATTGCTGAGTGAATTAAAGTTCATAAGTTTTTATTTGGTTGCAAGTTGTTATAAGGCTTTCATTGTGTGTTTTTTGGTCGTTAGATTGGCGTTTGATAATTGATGCTATTAACTGAATATATTGCTTGAGGTACCAATGTGTCATTGCTTACCTGGATCCAATTTGATATACCTATGGTACGAAGGAGTGTTCATTTTTGAAAATGTAACTATAGCCTTTCTTCTACTCCGTTAAACCCTTCAATTCTTGAATCAGCAGCGCCATTATTTTCACAATGTGTAGATATATGATTATAGAGAGTTGGAGTTATATGAATTAATGTCGTTTGTGGAGTACCAAAGTAACAACGGTAAACGTCTTAGATGGCGTCACAGATAAGCTAGTTGACTGCATAGCACTGTCTTGTGGTTTCAGAAGAACTACTTCTTCTTGTGACAAAAAACTGTGACTTTAGTATATGGGGTAATAGGTTCATCCCACTAAGATGGCACTTCTTAATTTGCATTTTGAGGGAAGGCTCCTCAGATGTACAATGTACGTGGTCTTGTCTGTCTGTCAACTGCTCTCTGTGTTCAAAGGCTGATCCAAACTGTCTTCAACTGGCGTTGACTTTTTTTTCTGACGGTGTTCTAGCTTTGGCATCTAGTGTTGGTAGAATATGTGATCACATTAGTTGTCGTACTTCATATGCGTACTAACTTTTCCGTATATCGAAATTCAGATTTCGCTTCCACAAACTTCATTATACAGTGCGTCTCGAAATGATAGATTTGCACGCTATTATTCAAATTTGCCATCTCGTGAATTTGAGATAAGAATCCAACTTTTTTGATAGTAGATGTATGATATCTTAATTGTTATATACCCTATATGCTTATGTTTGATAATATTTCTTAAAAATAAAATCAGTTCTTCTTAATTATGAATTGGCAAAATTTTCATTTCAACCGTTTCAAAAAGATAGGTCCTCTCTTCAAAAGTTTTGGCGCCGACCACGTTTGTTTCGCAAAAATTTAGCATATTATCGTTCGTTTTGCATTAGTTCCTTACATACGATTATGGCTTCCTGCTTGTGATGGTTAATTTTTAAACATGTGTGACAGCAGCTTGTGTATTCAAACAAATCGGTTGTCGTTGCGTATTTCTGCTGGTTGGACCAGAGGAAAATTGTATGCATTAACAGTCTGGAAATGGAATAGAAGTTAATTAGGTAGTTATTTAAACAATCGCAAAAGTGTTTAAACAAATTTTGCTATTGTGAGAATGTGGGTCATTGATTGATAATAAACTGCTAAGAAAATCATCTTCTCCCTATATATAGTGTGCAGCACTGCGACAAGCGAAGATCTTTTCGTAAGAAGTCCATAAAATCTGGAAATAATTACGGCATATCTCACTTTGGCAAAAGAAACTAAAACCGGCTTACCAAATATCAAAACAGAATCTACAGTCCACAGTAGGGCGGTTTAAAGATAGTTACGGAGATAGGGTGGGGGGGTGGATAGTCTATGTTATGTTACGGAAAGAGGAGAAGCGGCTCCGAAATTGTCTTCAAGTTAAAATTAGATAAAGAATTGAAATGTCTGCGCATGAAGTGATGTCTGGATTTCATGATTGGCATGCGTTGGTTTGAGATGGTTTTTTTGGTTGGATAAGGATGTGAGGATTTGTTGGATTTTTTTATGATTATGTTTTATGGAGATAGTGTGTATTTTTGGGACATTTGATTGTGATTGGTTTTGAGTGGAGGTGAAGTTGTGATGTTATGGTTATAGGTGTGTATATTTGTTTGATGAGGGTTGAGAGAGTGTTATTGAGGTTTTATTGGGGGAGGATATTGATTTAAATGGAATTGTGAGGATGGTAATGTATTAATTATTTAGAAGTAAGATAGAGATTTGGAATAGTGGGTTGTGGGGAGGTTGTTTGGGTATGTGTTGAGTGTAATAAGGGATGAAAATAGATGTTGATGTTTTTTATGTGGGTTAGAGATTGTTTAGGGTTGATGAGTAGGATTTTATTATGTAGTGATGTAGTTTAGTGGTAATGAAATTGGGATTTTTTGAGTATTTGGGGGGATTTTTAGGTGTTTTTTGATTGTGTGGGTGGGTAGGTGGATATTTTTTTTTGGATTTTTTTGGGAGTTTGGTTGATTATGGGTGGGTGAGGGAGTTGGTAGTGTGGGTTTATGTGGTGGGTGAGTTGGGGGGGGATGAGTGGGGGAGGGTGTGTTTTGGGTGTAGTGTAGTGATGGGTGGTGGTTGTTGGGTGTGGTGTGGGGTGTTGGGGGTGGGGTGTGGGGGTGGTGTGGTGGGGGTGGGGTGGGTTGGGGTTGTGTGGGTGGGGGTGTTGGGGTGGGTTGGGGGGGTGGTGGGGGGTGGGTGTTTGGGGTGTGGGGGTGTGGGGTGGGTGGGTGGTGGTGGGTGGGGTGGTTGGGGGTGTGTGGGGGTGTGGTTGGGGTGTGGTGTGGGGTTGGGGTGTGGTGGTGGTGTTGTGGTGTGGGGGGGTGGTGTTGGGGGTGGGGTGTTGGTGTGGGGGTTTGGGGGGGTTGGTGGGGTGGGTGGTTGGGGGTGGGTGTGGGTGGTTGTGGGTGTGGTGGGGTTTTGGTGGGGGGTGGTGGTGGGGGTGTTGTGTGGTTGGGTGTGGTGGGGTGGGTGGTGGGGGTGTGGTGGGTTTGGGTGGTGGGGTGGTGGGTGTTGTGGGGGGGTGTGGGGTGTGGGGTTGTGGTGGTGGGTGGGGGGGTGTGGGTGGGGGGGTGTGGGTGGGGTTGGTGGGTGGGGGGTGGGTGTGGTGTGGTGTGGGGGGTGGTGTGGGGTGGGTGGGTGGGGTGGTGGGGGGTGGTGTGGGGGTGTGGTGGGTGGGGGTGTTGTGGGTTGGGGGGGGTGGGGGGGTGTGGGTGGGGTGGGTGTGGGGGGTGGTGGGGTGGGGGTGTGGGGGGGGGGGTGGTGGTGGGTGGGTGGGGGGGGGTGGGGTGGGGGTGGTGGGGGGTGTGGGTGGGGTGTGGGTGGTGGGTGGGGTGGGGGGTGTGGGGGGGGGGGTGGGGGTGGTTGGGGGGGGGGTGGGGGGGTGGGGGTGGGTGGGTGTGGTGTGGGGGGGGTGTGGGGGTTGGTGGGGGTGGTGGTGGGGGTGGGGGGGTGGGGTGGGGGGGTGTGGGTGGTGGTTGGGGTGGGGGTGGGTGTGGGGGTGTGGGTGGGTGGTGGGGTGGGGGGTTGGGGGTGGTGGTTGGGGGTGGGGTGTGTGGGTGGTGGGGGTGGTGGGGGGTGTGGGGTGGGGGGTGTGTGGGGTGGGGTGGGGGGGTGGGGTGGTGGGGTGGGGGTGGGGGTGGGTGTGGGGGGGGGTGGGGGGGGTTGTGTGGGGTGGTGTGGTGGGGTGGGTGGGGGTTGGGTGGGTGGGGTGGTGGGTTGGGGGGGGGGTGTGGTGGGGTGGGTGGTGGTGGGGTGTTGGTGGTGGGGTGTGGGTGGGGTGTGGGGGTGGGGTGTGGGTGGTGGGGGGTGGGTGGGGGGTGGGGGGTGGGGGGGGTGGGGGGGGGGGTGTGGGGGGGTGGTGGGTGGGGGGTGGGGGTGTGGGGTGGTGGGGGTGGGGTGGGTGGTGTGGGGGTGGGGGTGTGGGGTGGTGTGGGGGGGTGGGTGGGGGGGGGGGTGGTGTGGGGTGGGTGTGGGGGTGGGTGGGGGTGGTGGGGGGTGGGGTGGTGGTTGGGGGTGGGGGTGTGGTGGGGGTGGGGGTGTGGTGGGGGTTGGGGGTGTGGGGTGGGGGGGGTGGTGTTGGGGTGTTGGTGGGGGGTGGGGTGGTGGGGGTGTGGGGGGTGGGGGGGGGTGGGTTGGGGGGTGGGGGGGTGGGGTGGGGTGGTGGGTGGGGGTGTGGGGGGGGGTGGGGGTGGGGTGGGTGGGTGGGGGGGGGGGTGGGTGTGGGGGTGGGGTGGTGGGGGTGTGGGTGTGGGGGGTGGGTGGGTGGGGTGGGTGGTGGGGGTGGTGTGGGGGTGGGGGGGGGGTGTGGGGTGGGGTTGGGGGGGTGGTGTGGGTGGGGGGGGGGGTGTGGTGTGGGTGGGGGGGGGGTGGGTGTGGGGGGGGGGTGGGGGGGGGTGGGGTGGGGTGGGGGGGTTGGGTGGGTGGGGGTGGGGGGGGGGTGGGGTGGGGTGGGGTGGGGTGGGGGGTGGTGTGGGGGGTGGGGGGGGGTGGGGTGGGGGGGTGGGGGGGTGGTGGGGTGGGGGGGTGTGGGGGGGGGGGGGGGTGGGGGTGGGGTGGGGGGGGGGGGGTGGTGGGGGTGGGGGGTGGGTTGGGGGGGGGGGTGGGTGGGTGGGGTGGGTGGTGGGGGGGTGGGGGGGGGGTGGGGGGTGTGGTGGGGTGGGGGGGTGTGGGGGGGGGTTGGGTGGTGGGGGGTGGTGGGTGGGTGGGGGTGGGGGGGTGGTGGGGGGGTGTGGGTGGGGGGGTGGGTGGGGGGGGTGGGGTGGGGGGGGGGGTGGGTGTGGGGGGGTGGGGGTGGTGGGGGTGGGGTGGGTGGGGGTGGGGTGGGGGGGGTGGGTGGTGGGGGTGGGGGGGTGGGGTGGGTGTGGTGGGGTGGGGGTGTGGGGGGGGTGGGGTTGGGGGTTGGGGTGGTTGGGGGGTGGGGGTGGGGGGGGTTGGTGGGGGGGTGGGGGTGTGGGGGGGGTTGGGGGGTGGGGGGGTGGGGTGGGTGGGTGGGTGTGGGGGGGTGGGTGGTGGGTGGGGTGGGGTGGGGGGGGTGGGGGTGGGGGGGTGGTGGGGGTGGGGTGGGGGGTGGTGGGTGGGGGGGTGGGGGTGGTGTTGGGGGGGGGGGTGGGGGGGGGGGTGGGTGGGGGGTTGGTGGGGTGGGTGTGTGGGGGTGGTGGGGTGGGGGGTGTGGGGGGGTGGTGGTTGGGGGTGGTGGGGGTGTGTGGGGTGGTGGGTGGGGGGGTGGGGGGGGGGGGTGGGGTGGGTTGGGGGGGGGGTGTGTGGGTGGGGGGGGTGGGTGTGGGGGGTGGGGGTGTGGTGGGGGGTGTTGGGGGTGGTGGTGGGGGTGGGGGTGGGGGGTGGGGTTGTGGGGGGGGTGGTGTGGTGGGGGGGTGTGGGTGGGTGTGTGGGGGGTGTGGGTGGGGGGTGGTGGGGTGGGTGGGGGTGGGTGTGGGGGGGGGGGGTGGGGGTGGTGGGTGGTGGGGGTGGGTTGGGGTGGGGTGGGGTGTGGGGGGTGGGGGGTGGGGGGGGTGGGTGTGGGGTGGGGGGTGGGGGGTGGTGTGGGGGGTGGTGGTGGGGTGTGGGTGGTGGTGGGGGGGGGTGGGGGGGGTGGGGGGTGGGGTGGGTTGGGGGGGTGGGGTGTGGGTGGGGGTGGTGTGGGTGTGGGTGGGGTGGGGGTGGGGGGTGTGGTGGTGGGTGGGTGGTGGTGGGGGGTGGGGGTGGGTGGGTGGGGGGGGGGTGTGTGGTGGGGGTGGGGGGTGGGGGTGGGTGTGGGGGTGGGGTGGGGGGGGTGTGGGGTGGTGGGGGGTGGTGGGGTGGGGGGGTGGGGGTGTGGGGTGGGGTGTGGGGGGGGGGTGGGTGGGTGGGGGTGGGGGTTGTGGGGGGGGGTGGGGGGTGGGGGTGGTGGGGGGTGGGGGTGTTGGGGGGGTGGGGTGGTGTGGGGGGTGGGGTGGGGTGTGGTGGGTGGGTGGGGGTTGGGGGTGGTGGGTGGGTGGGGTGGGTGGGGGTGGGGTGGGGGTGGGGGGGGGTGGGGGTGGGGGGGGGGGTGGGGTGTGGGGGGTGGGGGGGGGTGTGTGGGGGTGGTGGGGGGGGTGGGGGGTTGGTGGGGGGGTGGGGGGTGGGGGTGGGGGGGTGGGTGGGGTGGGGGTGGGGGGGGGTGGGGTGGGGGGGTGGGTGGGGTGGGTGGGGGGTGGGTTGGGGGGTGGGGGGGGTGGGGGGGGGGTGGGTGGTGGGGTGGGGGTTGGTGGGGGGGGGTGGGGGGGTGGTGGGGGGGGGGGTGGTGGGGTGGGGGTGGGGGTGGTGGGTGGGGGGGGGGTGGTGGGGGTTGTGGGGTGTGGGGGTGGGGGGTGGTTGGGGTGGGGGTGTGGGGTGGGGGGGGGGTGGGTGGGGTGGGTGGGTGGTGGGGGGGTGGGGGGTGGGTGGTGGGTGGGGGGTGGGGTGGGGGGTGGTGGGGGGTGGGGGGGGGGGTGGTTGGTGGGGGTGGTGGGGGTGGGGTGGGTGGGGGTTGGGGTGGGGGTGGGGGGTGGGTGGGGGGGGTGGGGGTGTGGTGGGGGGGTGGGGGGGGGTGGGTGTGGGTGGGGGGGGGTGGGTGGGGGGGTGGGGGTGGGGGGGTGGTGGGGTGGGTGGGGGGGGGTGTGGGGGGTGGGGGTGGGGTGGGTGGGGGGGTGGGTGGGGGGTGGGTGTGGTGGGTGGGGGTGGGGGGGGTTGGGGGGTGGGGGTGGGGGTGGGGGGGGTGGGTGGGGTGGGGGGTGGGGGGGTGGGGGGTGGGGGGTGGTGGGTGTGGGGGGTGGGGGTGGTGTGGGTTGGGTGGGGGTGGGGGGGGGTGGGGGTGTGGGGGGTGGGTGGTGTGGGGTGGTGGGGGTGGGGGTGTGGTGGGGGGTGGTGGGGTGGGGGTGTGGGGTTGGGGTGGGGGGGGTGGGGGGTGGGGTGGGTGGGTGGTGGGGGTGTGGGTGTGGGTGGGGTGGGGGTGGGTGGTGGGGTGTGGTGGGGGGGGGTGGTGGGGGGTGGGTGGGGTGTGGGGGGGGGGTGGGGGTGGGGGGGGTGGTGGTGGTGGGGGTGGGTTGTGGGGGGGGGGGGTGGGGGGGGGTGGTGGGGTGTTGGGGGTGGGGGTGGGGGGTTGGTGTGGGGGTGGGTGGGTGGGTGGGGGGTGGGGTTGGGTGGTGGGGGGTGGGGGTGGGGTGGGGGTGGGGGGTGTGGGGGTGTGGTGGGTGGTGGGGGGGTGGGTGGGGGTGGGTGTTGGGGGGGGGTTGGTGGGGGTGGGTGGGGTTGTGGGGGGGTGGGGTGTGGGGTGGGGGTGGTGTGGGGGGTGGTGGTGGGGGGTGGGGGTGGGGTGGTGGGGGGTGGGGGTGGGGGGGTGGTGGGGTGGTGGGTGGCTCAAAGTTTAAAATCATGAGCACCGAGAAAAAATCGGGGAACTTGGGGGGGGCGTGGCCCCCCAAAATATTTGAAAAATCACCAAAAACGATCTTTTTATTCTAGTTTCTTTAAAAAGACCTTTAAAACATTTTTTTCGGTGCAGAACCAGAGTATAGGATCCGCTCCTATGGCTCCTGGGTCAGAAAAAATTTTCACGCTGTAAAATTTAAAAAAAAAATAAAATAATGCTTTAAAAATCGCACTTTGCACTCGAGTTTTAAAGCAGGTCTTCAGCCAAAAAAAAAAAAACAAAATTGTGGCTGATTCTTATGTCAAATGACCCCCTATTTCCAAATATGACCTCAGTTTCCCTCCTCCACCCCCTCTTTCCAGAGAGTCCCCCCCCCCCAATTCAGAGTCATTTTACTAATTCGGAGGGGAAAAGTACATTACGTAACCCGTTAACATAATTCTAAAAGGCAACAGAGGTTCAAAGTTCAAAATCATGTACATGTGTACCAAAAATATAAACTAGGGCGGTATACCTCCCCCCTCCCCCCCCCCAAAAAAAAGAAAAGAAAATTCAATACTCTGATTTTTCACAAAAAAAAAAAAAAAGGTTTAAAACGTCTCTTAGAAAAACAAGAAAAGAAGATTTTTTTTTTTTGGGGGGGGGGGGGGTACACCGCCATAGTTTATATTTTTGGTACACATGTACATGATTTTGAACTTTGAACCTCTGTTGCCTTTTAGAATTATGTTAACGGGTTACGTAATGTACTTTTCCCCTCCGAATTAGTAAAATGACTCTGAATTGGGGGGGGGGACTCTCTGGAAAGAGGGGGTGGAGGGAGGAAACTGAGGTCATATTTGGAAATAGGGAGTCATTTGACATAAGAATCAGCCACAATTTTGTTTTGTTTTTTTTTTTGGCTGAAGACCTGCTTTAAAACTCGAGTGCAAAGTACGATTTTTAAAGCATTATTTTATTTTTTTTTAAAAATTTTACAGCGTGAAAATTTTTTCTGACCCAGGAGCCATAGGAGCGGATCCTATACTCTGGTTCTGCACCGAAAAAAATGTTTTAAAGGTCTTTTTAAAGAAACTAGAATAAAAAGATCGTTTTTGGTGATTTTTCAAATATTTTGGGGGCCACGCCCCCCCCCCCCCAAGTTCCCCGATTTTTTTTCTCGGTGCTCATGATTTTAAACTTTGAGTCTCTCTTGACCTTCAAAAAAATTTATTGGTGAATATAAGGCTCCTTTCCCCTCCAAAAAAAATATTATAGCCCTGAAACTAAGGAAAAATGAAAAAAAAAGGGGGGCGTTTAAAAAAAAATTGGGACGTGATGGGGGAAAACGGGGGTCATATTCGGATTCAGGGGGTCATTTTACATAAGAATCAGCCTTCAAAATACCAGAAGCATTTTCAAGGTTTTTTTTTGTCGAACAGTGTAGTCAGTAAATGCTTCTAGCTAACTTCTACGTAACGACCTTCAAAGTATCAGCTGACAATTTTTCCACCGAGATACAGCCAGCTGACGTATATATTTATCAATAGTTACATATAAGCTATCATCTGGTAAATTTTTAGGCGAGAGGAAATGAGTGAATTTTTTTTTTTCTTCAAGCGTGGGAGGTTACAACTACTCATCCCCCCCACTGTGCAGCAGCTGACGGTCATAGGGCTTTATGATACTGTTGTCTGATGCGTATGGCCAATTATCTATCGAGAGGAAATAATTAACCAAATTTTCACCTGGCTCTCGGACTACTAATTTCTCAAATTGGGAGACCAATTAAAGGTAAGCAAGGTGACGTATTCAAGCTTTATAACCAATGCCGCAATTGTGAATCCCATTCCTCAATTTTCATCTGCGTATCACCCCTTCCTAAAAATGGACAATCCTGAAAAAAGGAGGAGTCATAGGCCATCTCTGCGAAGTTGAATAATACTTTATAAGTGTAAACGTATAGCAATATAATAATAAAATATAATAATAGTTCAGAACACATATTTATTTATATTTTAGGCCTCTTGGATACTAAACATGGATTACATTACATAGCCTTTTTTTCTCTCTCTTTCTCTTGGATGAGAAGGAAAAAAAATATTGAACGAAGTAACTGAGCCCAATGAATAGGATTCACAGTAAAAAATAGATGTAGTTTTTACAGTATAATACAGATAATTTTGCAGTAATAAACAGTGAAATCGCTATTTTTGCAGTAGTAGACTGTAAACTAGCTAGTTTGCAGTTTATTACAGTGCATTTTAGTTTTAAACTGGAACCTCTGCAGCCGGTATTATAATGTTGTTTTTACAGCTAATTTTACAGTAATAAACTGTAAAACAGAAAGTTTTTATAGTTTATTACTGTGCCTTTACAGTTTTAAACAAGAATCTCTGCTGCCAGTATTATACTGTAAAATCAACAGCTTTTTTGCAGGGTATGTTTAAGACTAATAAAATACCAATAGCAATAATATTAACACAAATAATAATCCTTAAGAATATAAATATATATATATATATATATATATATATATATATATATATATATATATATATATATATATATATATATATATATATATATATATATATATATATATACATATATATATACACAATCTTCAGGACGGCCCAAATTAATTGGTCTTGATGAGGCAAGCGTTCCTTTATTGCCCCAAGATGATATCCAGCCCCAGCGCTGTTGTTGGCAATTCCCCGTGTCATTAGGCGGCGGCTCTAATCAGCTGTTAGGCGAGCAATCGAATATCGTGGGTGTCAAATAAATGACTTTAGGAGCGCTCACCCCAGTGCCCCAGTTTTTCTTTTCGAGGTGACGAGAGGGGGTTATGGGGGGGGGGGTCCGGCAGAACGAGAGATGGAGCGATTCGGTCCGGCAAAAGAATGGAGCGATGAAATTGAGTGTTCCATGCTCGTTGGTTTAATGGTTTTCGCCCAAGTTGAGCAGTTTCCTTGGCGTGTTTAGCTATGTTTTGTAACATTGTGGAAGGGTGACACAATGTTTCGACTCTGTTCTTGAAGTGGATATTAATTTTGGGTATATCAGAAAGATTTTATGATCGAAGTTGCTAAGCTTATGCTTGAATAGCAAAGATAATGTTGATTTGAAAATATATAGATACATATATATTAGAAAAAACTGAAATTTGTTTCATTGTTTTTATGAATTGAGAAGAAGCTAAAATCTTAAGTTTCCGTTCTACTGCTAATTTTTGAACTTAATGAGACATCAGGAAAAGTTATAACAATATTCTGAAAACAATCGAATTGATTTTTTTAATGCATTCATTTTACTATTTCAATGTTAATTTTCGAGGACTATAACTTATTGGTTACATAGTGCAATCTTTCTCAACTCCCGTCTTTTGGAGATTAGCAATAAGACTATTATGCTTAAGAGGAAAGAGTGGTTCAATGGCCACATAGTCTTGATGCCCAAGATAATGCTCTCACGTAATACCATTTGAACAAATTGTTATCCATTCCAATGTAAATGATTGCATTTTCTCCAATCAATAGTTAAAGTTAAGAAAGATGTATTATAACTATCAGCTTTTGCTACATATTTCATCGCTAAATCCGACATGTTGTTAGCATATTCTGTTGTGAGAAATGGTTTAAGTATTTATAACATACTTGGAGGACCAGAAAGTTATATTACCCTGTTACCCTCAATTCAAACCAATAAATAGTTAACAGGACTTATTTTTTCCATTTTTAGCCTACTTTCCCGTTAAAAATAAAAGAAAGACGAAAAAAGTATTAAAAGTAGCTTAATGCATCTAAAAAATATCGCCAAGTCCAAAAAATATCGCCAAGTTAAAAAAATACCGCCAAGTCCAAAAAATATCGCCAAGTTAAAAAAATAAAAAGGTAAAATGAATATCGAAAAATTAAAAATTTGAAAGTAGGGTATTGAGATGGGGAATTTGTGCGTCGGTCGGTCGGTCGGTCTGTCGGTCGGTCTGTCTGTCCCCCCCTAATAACTTTTGAATGAACATTCCGATTTGGACAAACTTTTTTTTGTTGGAAAGATCTCGGCGAGTACAGCTCATTCCCATATTTGATTTTTTGATTTGAACAATTTTTGGTTCAACTTTGAGCCGTTCAAAAAACCGGTCCCGCGATACTAACTTTTTAATGAACAGTCCGATTTAAACAAACTTTTTTTTGTTGGAAAAAACTTTTCAAGGGTACTTCATACCCGTATTTAGATTTCCGATTTGAACGATTTTTCGTTCAACATTGAACCGCTCAATCAAGCTATCACCCCTAATAACTTTTGAATGAACAGTCCGATTTAAACAAACTTTTTTTTGTTTGAAGCATCTCGGCAAGGATACTTACTTTATTACCGTATTTAAATTTTCAATTTGAACACTTTTGGTTCAACATTGAACCGTTTAAGAAACCTTTCTCCACCTAATAACTTTTGAGTGAACCGTCCGAATGGAATAAATTTTTTTTGTTCGAAAGATCTCAGCGAGTGCAGCTCATTCCCATATTTGATTTTTCGATTTGGACAATTTTTGGTTCAACTTTGAACCGTTCAAACAACCGGTCCCGCGATGCTAACTTTTTAATGAACAGTCCAATTTGAACAAACTTTTTTTTGTTGGAAAAAACTTTTCAAGGGTACTTCATTCCCGTATTTAGATTTCCGATTTGAACGATTTTTCGTTCAACATTGAACCGCTCAATCAAGCTATCACCCCTAATAACTTTTGAATGAACAGTCCGATTTAAACAAACTTTTTTTTTGTTTGAAGCATCTCGGCAAGGATACTTACTTTATTACCGTATTTAAATTTTCAATTTGAACACTTTTGGTTCAACATTGAACCGTTTAAGAAACCTTTCTCCACCTAATAACTTTTGAGTGAACCGTCCGAATGGAATAAATTTTTTTTGTTCGAAAGATCTCAGCGAGTGCAGCTCATTCCCATATTTGATTTTTCGATTTGGACAATTTTTGGTTCAACTTTGAACCGTTCAAACAACCGGTCCCGCGATGCTAACTTTTGAGTGAACAATCCGATTTGAACAAACTTTTTTTTGTTCGAAAGATCTTTTCAAGGATACTTCATTCCCGTATCTACATTTTCGATTTGAACAATTTTTCGTTCAACATTGAACCGCTCAATCAAGCTGTCACCCCTAATATCTTTTGAGTGAACAGTCCGATTTAAATAAACTTTTTTTTGTTCGAAGGATCTCAGCAAGGATACTTCATTACCGTATTTAAATTTTCAATTTGAACACTTTTTCGTTCAACATTGAACCGTTCAAGCAACCTTTCCCCACCTAATAACTTTTGAGTGAACTGTCCGAATGGAATAAACTTTTTTTTGTTTGAAAGATCTCGGAGAGGCTTTCCCATACATTCCCATATTTCGCTTTTTGATTCGAACCATTTTTCGTTCAATATTGAACCGTTCAGAAAAAAAAATTAACATTAGCGTCTACGGGGAATTTAAGTTGAATGTTGATCCTAAATTTAAAGTCGGATTTCCTTCAAACTAACTTTGTAAGAAAATGGTTTTGATAAATAATGTTTGTAATGTACTTTTCTGAGTAATCTTCTGTGAGGACTCTGATTCCAACTCCGACTCCGCAGCCATGGCGGAAATGCAGGCTCAGAAAAAAAATTACTGACTGTGCAGACGATTTTTTGTTTATTTATTCATGTTTTATTTTATTTATTATTATTATTATTATTTTTTTTTTTTTTTTTTTGGCAGACGATGTTTTTTTTGTAACAAAAATTTTTCATTCACGAGAACATTTTATTCTTTATTTATATTTAACAACGGGCAACAGATTAAAAGTGAAAATCGAGACATTTTATTAACGGACGAGTTTTTTTTCTTTTTTTTTTCTTTCTTTGATAAAATGTGTTTTGATGCTCTTTGTACTTTTATTTATTTATTTATTTATTTTATTATTATTATTATTATTATTATTATTTTTTTTTTTTTTTTGAAAAAACGATGGAGGATTTTTTCTACGGAGGAACTGTAACAGTTACACACTTTAAAAGGTGCGACAAAACTTTATTTATTCGTTAATTACTTTTTACGTGTCTAGATGAAAGGAGTATATTTTGCTTTTCGAAATCAGCTCTAAGTGCTAAAAAGGTACGTTTGACATAATTTTAAGTCTCAGATAATCAAGAGAATAATGATCAGATGCGAGAATGCCGATGTCGATGTACGGGAAAGTAGGCTCGTTTAGTTCTTGACAGAACTTCTTGTTATTACTACAGTAGTTATTCTCGACATAAACACTTCCGTGTTAAGCGCAAAAGTGGTATCTGCAGTCGAGCTCAAACTGAGATATCACTCTTTAAAGTTTTTCGTCTTCATGTATTTGATTCCGATGATGCGTTTTCAGAAATTTTTAAAAAATACTTCCTGTTTTCAAATATCCATATAATGCTAGCTGCCAGGGCAGCTAGATTAGCTTCCTGCGGCATGTTGATGCATAATGTCCCCCCTCCACTCAACTTTTACCTCATTCTGATGTGATATCATTTGATATAATTCAATTTGCATAAGATTTTAAGACATACTACGTACGTGGATCACTAATGCCCACGCAGCTAGCTGCGTGGCCCGGCGTTGCACGGGCGCTTCGCGCCTTTAAAGTAGTAAAGAATGTTTCAACAAAAAACAAACAAAACAAAGAAAAATACTCGCCGCCAATGCGGCTCGTTAAAAGGCGCTTCACGCCTTCACTTTTTTCCTGCATCCAAAAAATCATTCGAGTTATGGAGATGCTTCGCGCCTTCAAAATGGTGAGGAAAGTTACAGCAAGTTCTGCTCGCTCAAGGGAAAGAAGTAGATATAGATACTCAATTTTTAATATAAGTAGATGGCTTTTCAACAAATGAATGTTTCAAAATATTACAAGTAGCTTGCGATTAAAATACTACGTAAGTGGCCCGCTTATGAGTTTCGTGTTTGATTTAGTTAAGCCTTCCTTCAAAATTCTCATTATCATTGTTATTACTGATTCATAGCAACCATGGTTTGCAAGAATGGATTTCATATTTAATTATTTATTAGGCTTAATCGCTTTAAACTTGACTACTTATTAATTGATATCTTCGTTAATTAAAATCGTATAATTATATAAATTGAAACTAATGAAGCCTGAAAAATTACCTATCTATCGGTACCTGGTTCGACTTTCAGTTCATTGGCGTTCAGGAGAAAGAAGCGTGACATAGATAGATAGAAAGAAAGATAGATAGAAAGATAGTTAGAAAGATACTCAGTTTTTAATATAAGTAGATTGTATTTAGGTAAAATACATCACAAAGAGCCCCCTGATGGCGATAACTCAATTTTGTTAAAAAGTGCAGATACGACTTTTGTGCTTAGCACGGCAGAATAGCAGCTTTCCAGTTAATGAGCACATTTCTAATTTTGGGTCGATTAAAATAATATTTATTTTGGAGAAAAATATTTGAAAGTAACATTTTGGATGTCATCCAAAATTTAGGATCTCTCTGTTTTATGAAAAGCGTTCCAACGACCGGAAATAAATGGAAATCAGAAGGTGCAATGTCAAGCAAGTATGATAGATGAGACAACACACTGCAATTATTTTATTTTTCAAGGGTTCTCTTTGCGTAATGTACTCTTGCAAAATTATATTTCAGAATCATGTCGTTTTAGTTGACAATGGATGTAAACTTTACACAATTTAATAATGATCCAATTGTTCGCAGTAAAGTTCTGCTTTTGCTGTCTAACTAGATTTCAGTGCTTCAAAATTAATGATTTCGGGAGTAGTCTGACGAATACGCAAAACTGCCTTTTTAGGACAAACCCTAATCGAAAATGCTTCTTGGCGATTCGTTTGCAGAGATTCATTGTCTTTTCCTACCAGGTTCTATCATTTATCTTACAATATCATAAAGTTCTAATGATGGCGTCTTAGCTGTTAAAATTGTTGAAACTTTATGACGCCTAAAAGTCGGGCAGAATTTCTGAATCAAAGTTTGAAACTTCAAGTAAAGAATCAAGTTGCAATAACTAAAATTCTGAAGAAGTAACTGTCATACTAATTAGTTGCAAATTATTTTTGCACTTATTCAGCCAAATCATAATCACTTGATCAACAGTGAGAAATATTTTGATACTCGAGGTTTTGGCTCAATCACCAAATCTTTTCCAATTTTCGTTTCATCTTGGCGTGATCAGAAAGGACAAATGAAATTTAGTGACCAGAATGTACTATCCCGAAGTGATTCAAATAGTTCCTGAGGATTTGCAAGACAGCAGTGGGTGATACCAACCCCCCCCCCCCCCCAGTTAAAAACGTGTTGATTAACTTTTTTAAAAAAACGACATTACTTCTTTCTGGTATATCTTAAACATTATAGATACCTATAACCGGGTGACTAACTTACGACCCGTGGAACTAGTCTGTGTGTCCCGTTGTGTTTCTTAATGCTAGAAATCGACAACTACGCTGATTCATAATGTCACAAAGTTGGAACCAAATGTGTTGAAATGATAGAAAAAACTAGATATGCATCAAGTAATAATAGCAACATTTTTTGGTATCAAATTATCTTTATTTTTTTCACGTTTTCCTGAATTACTTAGTTTTTTTTTTTTTTTTTAATGTTACACTGCCAAAAAAAAAACTTGTTTTTACAGCATAATACTGTAAAGAAAGGTTTCAGTTTATAACTGTAAAATACACAGTAATAAACTGTAAATTAGCAATTTTACAGTTTATTACTGTAAAATTAGCAATTTTGCAGTTTATTAGTATAAAATTAGCTGTATTATGCTGTAAAAACAACAATATAATACTGGCAGCAGAGGTTCCATGTTAACACTGTAAAATGCACAGTAATAAACTGTGAAATTAGCAATTTAACAGTTTATTATTGCAAAATAAGTAACTTAGAGTTTATTACTTTAAAATTAGCAATTTTACAGTTCATTACAATGAAGATAGCTGTAGTATACTGTAAGGACAATATGTTATTTTTTACAGTGTATTTAGTGTCCTGGCGTCCAAGAATCATTTTACTATGAGGTCCTGCTTTAGGGTGAAGAAAGGTTGGGTATCACTGACCTACAGTAACTTCGTTTTATAATTACGAAATGCAGCAATTCTTCAAGAAAATATCCTCTACACTCCAAAATAACTGTTGTTTTTACAGTAAAATACTGGCAGCAGAGGTTCCGTTTAAACAGGGGTGCTCATGCCCATCCCCCCCAAGCTCAATGGCGCAAATTCCCCTCCCCCCCAAATTTTTCACAACCAACACGTGCTTTTTATTTTTTTATTTTACCCCTCTTTTTTATTAAATTTATTTTTTTAAATATTATGTATTCATTTATTTAAATATTATTTATTTATTTTTTATATATTATTTATTTATTTAAATATTATTTGTGTATTCTTTAAATATTATTTGTTTATTCTTTAAATAATATTTATTTATTTATTTAAATATTATTTATTTATTTTTTTTTAATATTATTTATTTATTCTTTTATATTATAGTTATTATTTTTTTATTTATTATTATTTTTTTTAAAGTACTAATTATGATCGGAATAGAATCACTTTTGTTTTCTTCTAGACATTCCAAGCACACACACAGGAAATAAATAAATGAAAAATTACAATAACGAAATAAAAGAAATAATTTAATTAAAAAAATAAATAAATGAATAATTTTTATTTTAAAAAAATCAGAAAAATTTTAATTAAAAAAATAAATTTATAAATAATTTATATAAATAAATGTAGAAATTAGTTTTAAACCCCCCCCCCAAAAAAAAAAATTTTTTTGATGGCGCAATTTGCGCCATAATCCCCCTTGTGGGCACCCCTGCGTTTAAAACTGTAAAGGCATAGTAATAAACTGTAAAACTAGCGACTTTACAGTTTATTGCTGTAAAATTAGCAATTTACCATAAAATTAGCTGTATTATACTGTAAAAATAGCAGTATAATGTTGGCAGCAGGGATTCCAAATATTGAAATGTACTATTATAAACTTTGAAACTACCAATCTTACAGTTTATTACTGTAAAATTAACTGTATTATACTGTAAAAACAACATCTATTTTTTTTACAGTGTATGCAAGTATCTTAGGAAGTTATAGCACCCGCCGTCACCGTGGCTAAATTTCAAATTAGCGCTCAGTTCAAAGTAATAAGTCAGATTCTTTCTCTTGATTCACGTACTTCTACGGAGTTTCATTCCTGCATTAGCTTTGTTGAGCACACGTCTGCCTCATTCTTCCAAGAAAAAAAAAGTGAATCACGGAAAGAAACGTCAAAAATGTTCGCTGAATATCTAGTCTTTCATCGCGCCGCTGAATGAGAAATAAAAGAACATTTTAGCGGAATATTTTCCGCTTTTTTATAGAGTTAATCTTAAAAACGAAAACTCATTTCAATGCAATGAATAAGAACTTAAAACTTTTTCTGAAGCCACACCCTCATTTCGGATTTTTTAAATTTGACATTTCGAAATGGCGAAAATTGAAGTTTGAATCTGTTAAAAATGTTCGCAGCTGTAAATCATGCAGAAAAACTTTATGATGAGTATGAATCGAAATCTGCGTGATTTAAATGTCATCATTCGGTTATTTGTCACTGATAAATATCTGAACTATTTTAAGTCTTGATAAAACACCGAAAACATCGGATTTTTGAATGGCGTGGAGGATACACTGCAAATAATGAGCTGTTCTTTTTACAGTATAATACTATCAGCAGAGATTCCAGTTTTAAACTGTAAGATTCAGAGTAATAAACTGCAGAATTAGCCATTTTACAGTTTATTACCGTAAACCAGCAATTTTACTGTCTACTACTGTACAATTAACAATTTTATAGTTCATTACTACAAAATTACTCTATTATTAGCTGTATTATACTGTAAAAACAACGTCTATTTTTAAGTGTACGATAACTTTGAACTTACCAAAAGCATCCTTTTTAATACGCTTTTATTCATAGACATTGGAAACGCTTGGTTTACTTACAGTTTATTACCGTAACTTACAGTTTATTACCGTAAACAAGCAATTTTACTGTCTACTACTGTACAATTAACAATTTTATAGTTTATTACTGCAAAATTACTGTATTATTAGCTGTATTATACTGTAAAAACAACGTCTATTTTTTAGTGTACGATAACTTTGAAGTTACCAAAATCATTCTTTTTAATACGCTTTTATTCATAGACATTGGAAACGCTTGGGCCTGTTAATACTCAAAGACTATAACTCAAAAATATATTATATAAATTTTGTTATTATATTATGTGTTGATGCGTTATAAGAGCATCTAAAAGCGTATTTTTTAGTTTTTTTAAACTAATTTAAAGATTATTACTAATTAAAAAAGACTATGCAAACGATGATCATTGTAATTTGAAAGCAGCATCTTTTACTAGCTACATACTTTCTCAAGAAGAATACTTTTATTTATTTATTTATTTTTTATATTCTAAAACAAAATTCGAATTACGAAGGATTTCTGTTAGACTACAAAGAGCTCCATTTGGTTAAAAATCTGTTTCGATGTTTTTAGTTTCAACGCATCTTTTTCTAAACCAAAAGTTCAATTTGTTTGGTGCATTTTATCGCATGCAGGAATTAAAGAAAATTCTTTGGGGAAAGAAAGATTTAGACGGACTGCCGGCGTGTACGTCATCTATAAAGTACGTCTCACCTTCTCAACTACAACGTCGCTACAAAACGCGCCGGTAACAAAATCACGCTCTACACTGTAAAAAATGACTGTTGTTTTTACAGTATAATACAGCTAATTGAATAGTAATAAACTGTAAAAATTGCTAATTTTACAATAATAAACTGTAAAATTGCTAACTTTACAGTACTATCCTGCAAAATTCCCAATTTTACAGTGATAAACTGTAAAATTGCTAATTTTAGTTTATTACCCCGCATTTTACAGTTTTAAACTGAAACCTCTGCTGCCAGTATTATACTGTTTTTTTTTACAGTATAATACGGCTAAATTTTACGGCAATAAACTGTAAAATTGCTTACTTTACAGTAGGAAACTATAAAACTGCTATAGCTTTACAGTTTATTACTGCTCATTTTACAGTTTTAAATTGGAACCATGGCTACCAGAATTATACTGTAAAATCAACAGTTCATTTTTCGCAGTGTAGTTGATTTCACGCACTTAAAAATTAACCCATTAATGCCCGACTTTTTTTCCCCTAAGATATTTTGTATACTGGTTACAAACAGTGTTTAATGGACAGGGAAAATAATAAAAACAATATTATGTAAAAAATATTTTTTTTATTAAGGAAAGAAAAATCTTCCCTTAAAAGTGACGATAGACCCCTGAGGGTACATACTTTTTTTACTAAAATTGTTTTCTGCCTACGATATAATATTTAAAAAGGCATTTTATAAGAAGAAATGAAATCAGCAATGAACATTAACTGGGAAGCTGGGAATAAGTTTGAAAACTTAGCTTTTTTTCCTGAGATTGTGAACGATGTCATTTTTGATAAAGATCATATTAAAACTGATACAGAACACACTATACAATGGTTATGTACTGCAATCTATTCATAACGAATTGAAACAATACCAAGGTGCTAATTGAACACTATTATTCGGTTGAAATGTTCATTTGGGGGAAATTCAGACCCTTTTTTGGACCTTTCCTAAAAAGAGACGCTAGGCACTAATGGGTTAATCTTTGGTCAGTACTTGTGCGTATCCTTAAGTTGTTTACACTGCAAAAAATAAACTGTTGTTTTTACGGTATAATACTGGCAGTAGAGGCTCCAGTTCAAAACTGTAAAATGTGCAGTAATTTATTGCAAAATTAGCAATTTTACGTTTTATTTCTGTTAAGCGGCAATTTTGCGGTTTACCACCAAACTTTTAAAGTTTATTACCGCAAGATAGCTAGCTGCATTATATTGTAAAAACAACAGTATAATACTAGCAGCGCAGGTTCCAGATTAAAATTGTATATCTCAATTCACATGTGAGTGTTATTTTTTCATCATTTATTCATTTATTCATTTATTTAGAAAATAGATGTGGTTTCAGATACATTTCAATATTTTTCTGACTCTCAATTAGCAACCAAACTAAAGGTATTTTCATTTCGGCATGAAAATTATAGATTCCGTTTCATTTTATTTTCTAATCAACTTTACCACATAACGAAATCTTCTTCTTAAAAGTTGCAGTATTGAAACTCCAACCTACCTCGCAGCTGATGAATCAATTATAATTTTCAACTCTTACTGGCCGATGGTACACATAAAAGGAAAATTTGAAAAACTCTCATGAAGCATAGATTACCTTGTTCCCCCTCCCCCACCCCCTCTTCCAACTCCACAAAATTTAAATTTAGCTTCCGCACTTCATGAAATTCTTCATATTCTTACACACAAAATTTTGACAACATTCCTCGAAGAAGAGGAAGAAGATGAAGAAGAAGAAGGGGAGGGGAAAAAAAACCTAATGGAACTTCCCCTAAAGAGTGGAGTTGAGAAGTCATAAGACGTGCTTTATCGGTTCCTTATCTGTGTGTATCGATCCCAAAAATCTGCTTCCAAGCGGAATTTTTCATTTTCTCCTCTGCTCGGAAAAAGAGTCATTCAAGTCGCTTATTCCCACTCAAGACGCAGACTCTCCGGAGTCCCTGCGTAGAGAAGACCCGAACTAAATTTAAGTCGGAGAACCGATGTTTTAGTTTTTTTTTTTTCTCCGTTTAATCGCCAAGTTGCCGCCGAATTTTTCTCACCGTTCCGTTCTTGATACAAAAGAAAAGTTTTCTTGTTAGAAGCACTCACTGCAAAAAATAAGTTATTATTTTTACAGTATAATATTGAAAGCAGAAGTTTTAATTTAAAACTGTAAAATCGCAGTAATAAACTGTAAAACTAGCTATTTTACAGTTTATTACTGTAAAAATAGCAATTATGCAGTTTATTACTGTAGTATTAGCAATAATATAGTTTATTACCATTAAATTATCCGTATTATACTGTAAAAACAATAGTGTAATACTGGCAGCAGAGGTTCCAGTTTAAAACTGTAAAATGCACAGTAATAAACTGTGAAACTAGCAATTTTACAGTTTATTACCGTAAACTAGCAATTTTACAGTTTACTACTGTAAAATTGGCAGTTTTACAGTTTATTACTGTAAAATTGATGCAATAATAGCTGTATCATACTGTAAAAACAGCATTCATTTTTTACAGTGCTGCTGTAGTTTGAAAAAGTATTTTTTTTTTACATTTGGGGGAACTCTCAAAAGAAAATGTGGCTTGAAAGAAATTTACGTCCATTTCGCAATTTAAAAAAAAAATATCCTCCGCACTTTCCCGCTTTTGTCTTTACCCCTTCCTTGTTTTGCAGTACGCTGTACGGTCACGGCTTTCGGGCGTTTACTGATTTGTCCATACACCATACGGGCACTGATCTCTATTTTGCTTTACAAATATTAAAGTAATACATTGAATACTATTATTAATGTTAAAGGCTAAACTTATATTATTACATGTTGATGTATTATAAGTGTTTCAATTGTTTGTGTGTATGTAATTATGATTAAAATATAAAATTCACGTTCTTTGCAAATATAAAAGTAACATATTAATGCTAAAGGCTAAAAAACTATATTACATAATGATATACTCCTATCGTGGCCCAATAGCTAATTTCTTAACCGTTAGAGATAAGCATATAGTTCATTTAGGAAAAAATCTCTAAATTACGAAAGGAATTTTCGGTCTATTCAATGTTTTTCAAAAAATCAAATTTTGAAAGAGTTACGAAATTTAAATTTTTATACAGCTCTCCAGTCCTATCAATCATATTTAGTAAAACATTCTTGACACTGTAACGTTTAAAACTTAAAAAAAATCACTGTTCTACGACAAAAATTGACCGAATTATGACGTTTTGAAAAATCAAGATTTTGAAGGATTTTGCATACGGTCCCTTAAGCGATCTCTCGATGACGTCGTGAAATAATGCAAAATCTTGATTTTTCAAAACGTCATAACTCGGTCAATTTTTGTGGTAGAACAGTGGTTTTTTTTAGTTTTAATCGTTACAGTGTCAAGAATGTTTTACTAAAAGACTGGGGGGCTGTATAAAAATTTAAATTTCGTAACTCTTTCAAAATTTGATTTTTTGAAAAACATTGAATAGACCCAAAATTCCTTTCGTATTTTGGAGATTTTTTCCTACATAAACTATATGCTTATCTCTAACGGTTTAGAAATTAGCTATTGGGCCACGATAGGCATGGACACCCTGTATTAGTACATGTAAACTTAGAGCGGATATTCAATAGTTTTGAAAATCAGAACGAAATCAGAGTATCATGAAATAGTTTATTAACCCTCTAAAAGCGTATTTTTTAGTTTTTTTAAACTATATTCAAAAAAATTTAATTAGTTTTCCTGCCATTTTTGGGTTTAAAACATTCCGCAGGAAGGCTCTAACTTCCCAAGCTTTTTCAGCAATCAAGTTTTGCCTCGAATCTCTTACTTAAAGACTCTTGACATGATAAAGTCTACTTAATATAATATCGCTATCATCAAATCTAAGTCTAAATTTTTTGAAAATATTACACTTCTTCTTAGTTTAGTATGAACGCATAAAGCAGTAAAAATGAATTCACATTTTTCTCGTAGCTTTATACTTGTTTATTGAACCTGTTTTTTCCCAAGAAATTACGGATAACTAATAACGATCATTATTTGCGTATTTCTTTCGAAAATATATGAAGAGAAAATGCTATAAATCGTTAGCGGCGGTACTTGAAATGGGCTCGTAAAGTCTTTCTTGTTACATTTTTTCAAAAATTTCTTTGAGGACCCTTTTTGAGAAAACAACAATTCGCGGGCAATAACGGGTTGAAATGATTTTGCTTGCTCCTCCCACCTTTTTCAACTCTTTACACAAAAAGAAAAAAAATCAGAACACGTTGTAAAAATTTCAAATATTCATTGTTATTTATGTCAGTTATGTCATTGTTATTATTGCCTTATTATTTTTGCCAGACATTTATTTGTGGGCAATAAGAGGGTTTCAATAAAAGATAAACGGCAGATGGGACGAAATACGAAAATAGCCATGAAATTAAAAATAAAAATGAATAAAAATAAAAACATGATGTAAACTCTTCAAATGCTGATTGAAATGCCTTGTTATTTATGCCAGACAATTACTTGTGGGCTATAAGAGGGCTTCAAAAAAAGATAAATGGCAGGGAGCTGAAAGGTGTGCACACTGTTTCGCCTAAAGCTGATAACGCGAGTTACTTTGACGAGTTGGTCACGCCCATGTGTCACGCCCTATGGGGAGAGATAACGTCAATCAAAAGAGGGGGCCAGTTCCGGATTCCAAGAAGGGTTTCGCAGGGATTTTTTTTCGTCCCTACCAACCCCGTTTCACATAAAACGCGTTGGTGATTATTCTTTAGCCATTTTTTTACTCGCGTTTTATCTACTTCATCGATATTAATTTCTCACCAGAATAAGCTTCAGTTTCTTGTAATCGACTCGGGGAGGGAAACTATTAATTTATCAAGATCACAAATGCCGAATTACCGTCGATGATGAAACTATAAAAAGTGCAACATTAATGAGCGGTATAAACAATCTTTTTCTCCGACAATGCATCCGAATACTTATAACATGCTTTTTTTCCCCAAGATTAATCCCATCGGTTATTTCGATGTAACATTTTGAGCTTTAAGTGACACTAAAAATACAAAATAAATACGGGTTTTTTTAATGAATTTCATTAATTAAAGTTTTTTTGTTAGTTTTGTACTGTTAGTACAAGAAAAGAAGACATTTCTAATGTTTTTTATTGTAACTAAGTAATGCAAACCTTTATATGCAATATGAAAAGCATGTTCTACAGTAGGGGAGCACAACCTTTTTCGGTAAAGGGCCACACACGTAACAGTAGCATTTTTGGTGGGCCGCATGCGATGCAAGCCCATCCATTTGGAAGGGTAATTGCCCCTTCCCCTCAGGCTTTGAGATATTGTCACTTTTTTTAAAAAATATTTTATTGTATTATTTGCATTGAGTCCTGCTTCTTTCTCCTGAACGTCAATGAACTGTCTAACCAGGTATCGATAGATTCATAATTTTTCCGGCTTATTATTTTTAATTGACGTAAGGTTTGATGAAGGGATTCTGAAGAAATAGAGAAAAATCTTCAAATTTTGCTCAAATCTAAAACGATTTGTCCTACATGATTAAGTAAGGAATCCATACAAAACGTGGTTGATATGAAACAGTAATAATAATGATAATGAGAAGTTTGAATGAAGGCTTAACTGAATCAAGCGTGAAACTCATTAGCAGGCCACCTACGTAGTATTAATTTTTATCGCGAGCAACTCTTATAGTTTTTGCAATATAAATTATTTGAAAAGCAGGAGAACAAAAAATGAGAAATCTTTTGCATTATAATTGATATGAGTTGTTATTTCGAAAACCTTTATTATGGCATGGCTGTCCTCGGCGGTTTCACCGCGTTAATAAGACAACAATCTATTAAAAAAAATATTTTAATTACATCACGCTATGATATGTATATGATAAATGTATAGTAAAAAACTACACTGTGAAACGCAAAAATAAAAGAGCTTTTAGAAAAAATTAGTAAGAAGGCCAGTCGTATAAAATATTTAAGTTTTGTTAATTTTTTGTTCAGAGGTAGGCCGTGCACAGAGGCGGGTCTAACGGTACTCGGACTAAGCGGCCGCGTGGGGCTCCGTCGACCCGTGATGCGCCATGGGGCCCCGAAATTCTCCTAGAATCTAAAATGCGAATGCACTGGTTTTAGATATAACTGCAACTTGTAGCTAAACGAACGAGCTTTTTTGCAAACGGGGACTAATATATACCAATAGGCCAATAAGGTCCAACCTAGAGCCCAAATTAGTTTCATAAATATTTTAAAAGACAATGACCTATGCTCGACTGGAATTTATATCAATAGGCCTATGTGGTCCGGCTTAGGGGCCCCCAATTTCGTTTACCGTTATTTTAAACTACGATATTATGCTATAAGGCTCCAAAGTTTGACTGGATTCTAAAGCTCCAATACGATGGCTATAGCTTTTACCAACCAACTAAACTACCGTTTGTTTGTTTGTTTTTTTCTTTTACAGCCGTTACCAGATTAATAAATATAGTCCAATATGATCCGGTTTAGGGGCCCCAAATTTGTTTCACCTCTAATTTAAATTCGATGTCATAGTTTTATTACAGCAAGTGTCTGATTTTTCAAAAAACCCATGACGCCCGATTAGGGGCCCCCCAAAAATTCTTTCACCATTTCTTAAAAGTTAGGTATAGGGCCCCGAATTTTGACTATTCTAAAGCTCCAATACGTTGGCTATAACTATTACCAATTAACTAAACTAACGAGGTGTTTTTTTTACAGCGGTTACCAGATTCACCAATAGTCTAATACATAGTCTAATACAAAACATTCAACATATAAAAGCCAAAGAAGCAGTATTTTTAACATTTCATATGGAAACATAAGCCTTGAGCAATGAAATATTAAAAAATAAGTTGTGTGTTGTTCAAAATGGCACTTTTTTTTTCGTGTCGTGGCCTTATTATAACAATTATTAGGTTTGCTAAATCAGTGCAGGTCCACTATATATTGGCTTGAAAAGTGAAAAGCTCAAAGTCCCGATATCTGTTTTCAAATTATTTTTTTAAAACTTTTCTAGAGCATTTTTATATGGTGTGGATAATTTAAGATTTTGTTTGGAAAATCTTCTTTTACTTTTTCTTTTCCATTCTAAGAATTTTTTTTTTTTTTTTCATTTTTTTTAACACAAGAAAAAACTAAATGCACTCACGGGCCGCAGATTGTGTATGTTGATGTTTATAATAAATTAACTAATATCAAATAGTAATTCACAGAATAATTTAACAAGAAATTAGCTGCTGTCTACATTATATCTTAATACTGTTATGGACATCTAAATATTCTTGTTAAAGTTTTAAATTTTTAGAGTCATGTACGAGCATTCTTCCTTACATATCATTCAGTAATCTTATTTAAAATAAAATATTCGATATGCGTAATTTTGAAACTTTATATCAATAAAATAAAATAAAAAAATAATTAAATTACAAATAAGCTTTTTCCTTTAAATGAAATCGAGACTTAATATGTTTCATCAAATGGATGTGCAAAGAAAGGGCACTCTTCTCATATTTTACTTGATAAAAAATAAATAAAAGTTCAGCTTTTAAGTCTACTTTTGTCAATTGTCTGGATGTTTTATACTCTTAGACTATTGTTAATAATCTTGATCAAATGGGTTAAATTTTGTCAACGGATTGATAAACTTAACAAAAACTGAAATTATATGCCTATAACTAAGAATTAATAAATTATTTTATTAAATAAATCGCCGAAGCTTCGACTTGGTCGAAGCTTCGCTCCATTTCTGATTAAATACATTTTTATTTAAGTTTTCATTGCCTAAATGTTTACAGCATTTTTCAGATTGTATATCAGGTCTCAAAAATATTAAATGCTTAAGTAGAAAATCAATTAAAAGTATTGATGTGACGAAACTATCATCTCGATGATTACAGCATTTTTCAGATTGCATATCAGGAAATCTATCAAATGCATAAACAGAAAATGAATTATAAAAAATGCATTGAAACTTTTAGGATGATACATAAAATACATTTTCTTTATAAAGTAGGAACTGTACTCAGAAATAAAGTTTTGGTGCTAAGGGAAAAAAAAATAAAAAAAATACTTCAACACACGGTGCTGTGCTGAGAGCTATTTACGTTAGGCCTCACAATTTAGCAACACGTTTTCCTAGCAGGAGTTAGAAGGAAAAAATCCCTCCAAAGAATCCCTATCGCAGAAGTTTCCCCTTTCACACAATTTTTTTTCCCCTACGTCGACTGAGAGCCATCACGTGCCAACCCACTTTCTCCTCCCCTATTGTGTTTTACTACCCCACAGCCCTCCTGCGGTTCTTCGCGACAGGTAAGAGATAAGGCTTTTAGGCGAGATGATGAATAAACCAGCTGAAATACGAAAATGAGTCACGAAAAAAAAAACATGTAAAATCTTCAAACGCTCATTGAAATACCTTATTATTTATGCCAGACATTTACTTGTGGGCAATAAGAGGGCTTCAATAAAAAATAAATGGCAGGGAGTTGAAGTACAAAAACGAGCCATGAAATCAAAACGCGAAAAAAAAAAAAAAAGGCATCTTTTTCATTGGTGGATGATTGATCGCTGGACCCACTTCCATTGGCTATTCTAATCCAATCGTTCGGAGTGGGGCTTCGAAGCCAAAGCCCTTGTCACCGAGCGATGATCGCAATCGTACACATCAGCATCTGCATCTGTCGTGTCTTTGGAGTCGTTCCACATTTCCCTTTCCTCCGGTTCCAAAAATAGAATCCGAACGCAGTTTTTACTTCTCTTGCGCAGACTGATTGGTTTCTCTGCAGCTCGATTCCGAACACGCGTGGAACTCGGAAAAACAAAATGGAATATGAAAATGGCTCGGATTCAGTTTTTTTTTTTTTTTCATCTTGTGTGCCGCATAAAAGAGAGTGAGATGAAGAAACATTCGAATAAAGGAATGCGTTTCTGCCAGAATTCGCAAGTGTAAAAAAATCATTCCATCATTCAAGAGCCCCCCCCCCCCCCCAACTATGACTGAACTGTTTCATTTTCCCTTTAACAGACTAAGCTGGCCTTAGGTGAATCAATGTAGGGGTAATTTCTCCCCCCCCCATTGTTTTGTCTCATCGTGAGGTAAATGCAACTGCTTTCCCCATGCTTTTCGTTCCAATGTTTAGATTGTCGGGGCAATTTCTGCAATCCTCCCCCCCCCCTCTATTTTTTTGTCTCGGTAATAGGTAGGTAAAATTACTCTCCCCCTTTTTTTTTTGGCTCAGCATTAGGTAAGTGCAATTGATCCCCCCATGTTGTTCGTCCCCCAAGTGGAATCCTTCCTGATATACCCCCAAGGAATATCAGGAAGGAGAAATTTTTGGCAAATCACCCCACCCCTTTTTGTGTCGGTAATAGGTAGGTACAATTGCTTGCCCCATGTTTTTTGCTCCAACAATGAGGGTATCAGGTAAGAGCAATTGCAGACCATATAGTTCCTGGACCAACATTGGGGGATCAGGAGCAATTGCTCACCTGATAATTTTTGGACCAACATTCGGGGTACTGTCGTCCCTGCTTGAACGAATATTGTCGGTTCCAAGAAATATTATTCGATTAAGCGGGGATCTTTAACAATTCGTCTATGGCATGGGAAATATTCTGTTCCGAGATATTTTATTCGTACAAGCGGGGTATTCGTTTATCCGTTACCCGATTAAGTGGTGACGACAGTATCAGGTAGGAGCAATTGCTCACCTCATAATTTATGGACAAGCATTAGCGGTAAGAGGCGGCAGCAAATGCTCATCCCATATTTTTGGACCAACATTAGAAGTATCAGGTAAGAACAACAACTTCCCTTTATTCTTAAGTTTGGTATATGATGTATCAACAGCTCACCGCGTATATCTTGATCCAATATTAGGGTATCAGGCAGAAGCAATTATCCACCTGTAATTGTTTGCCCCAACGTTAGGGGTATTAAGTCGGAGCAATTGCTCCCCTTTGTTATTGAGCCGGCGTTCTTTGTATCATGTTGGGGTGGCTCAACCCTTGATTTCGTTCCAATATTAATGGTATCAGGTGGGGTTAATCGCTGAACCTCATTTTTTCCACAACATTGGGGGTATTAGGTAGGGGCAGTTTAACACCCTTTGTTTTCCCCTAAGATGAAGGGTATAAGGTATGAGCAATTGACACCCATGCTTGCCCATTGCACCAGCACTGGGAGCTTTCAGTAGGGGCTATTGCTCAACCCATGCTTTTAATCTTGGAAATTGGTGAATCAGATAGAATTAATTGCTCATCCCATTTTTTCGGACATTAGGTAAACCAGATGACTCCAATTACTGACTCCATGTTCCCAATTTTAGAGTTTTAAACAGTCATTTTAGAGGAAGAGTATAAGGTATGAGCAATTGACTCCCATGCTTGCCCATTCCTTGAACACTGGAAGCTTTAAGTTGGGGCTATTACTCAACCAACGTTTTTAATCTCGGAAATTGGTGGATCAGATAGAAATCTCGACAATAGGTGTATCAGGAAGGCGAAATTGTTCCCCCTCTGTTCTTTTACCAACGTATCGAGTTGGGACAATTGTTAACCTCATGTTTTCAAGAAAAAGCTATCAGAAGAGGTTAATGGAACAAAAGAGCACTAAATTATACAATGTGACAGAGAAAAAAATCAGCGTTTGAAATGGCTCTAAGCCATTAATAACACTGAGTGGGGGAAAAAAGAAAGCAAGAGAATAGTTACTACACGGGTGACATCAGACATCTTCAGAAGCACCTGCAGTCAGGCTAATGTGACTAATTTACTGATTTTGTTGCAGTTCTCTGCAAAGCAAAAGAAGCTAACTGTATAACATGTGCAAAACTTTGGCAAACTTTCGTCCAAGAGTGGACGATAGAAAGAGATAGCATCATAATTCGCGATTTAAAAATAAAATTCATTTATTTTATAATTTTGAATTTCCATGAAATTAATTTTAAGTGAAGGTTTTTTTAAATTTATTTATTTATTTATTTTTACTGTGGTCGATTAAAAGTGTGGTAACTACAATTTAGTCATAGTTTGCTTTACAATTCCCTTGAAATATACTAGTTATAATCATGCTTTAACAACAAAAATATCAATTCTAACTTTTTGGAGCTGGAGTATGTTTTGCTTGATACAGTAAGGTATTTCTTTTAACTTTGTTTTTCAAACCCAGTAGACTTACCGAAAATTTACTTTAGAAAAACGGTAGTCGGAAGCTAGTGACTTTCTTTGTGCAGGAACGATTTGTAAGAAAAATTCAATCAGGAAGATTCAAATAAGAAAAATTCAAAAGGATATCACACAATTACTACGAGGTACATAATTTTATACATAAATGTACATTTTGTACATATTGTACAAAAATGTTTTGTACTACAAGCAATGCAGTTTTTAGTATTTGCTGCTCACGGTGCTTTTTGCATAGTTGTTTGCAAGATGTTTTAACAATGTAAAAACATAACAGTTGCTAGCCACCATGTCTACTGGTCGGATCAGTCTGACAACGGATGGATAGGTTCCGGGTTCGAATGGATGTACTTTCTCTTTCCTGTCCTTGTCCTTCCCTTGTGTAAATGTGCTATTGTGCTGTAAATGGTTTTCGACCTTATAAACGGGTTTTTATGACATGTGTGTACTAGTGGAAGTTGAACTTCACATCAAATGATAGTGCTGTTGGAAAAGTGAAGCAGAGCACCCCAAGACGATAACAACCACCTAACAGTTACACCTTACAAAAAAGATGTTGCTTTTCCAGTATAATACAGCTAATCTTATACTGTAAAATTGCTAATTTTACACAAAAAACCTGTGAAACTGCTGCTTTGCAGTAATAAACTGTAAAATTGCTAATTTTACTGTGCATTTTACAGTTTTAAACTGGAACCTCTGCTGCCAGTATTATACAGTTGCTTTTACAGTATAATACACCACAAAATTGTCTAATTTTGTGGTAATAACCTGTAAAATTGCTGCTTTACAGCAATAAACTGCAAAATTAACACTAGTAAGGTTTATTACTGTGCATCTTGCAGTTTTAAACTGGAACCTTTGCTGCCGGTATTATACTGTAAAAACAACAATTTATTTTTCGCAGTGTGCCTATCTTGGAGGATTGAAATATTAAGGATGAAGTTATTCTTCTGATGTGGCACAAGGATGCCACTGAAAACTTGTGCCAAAGTTATTGTAGGGACCCAAATAACGGATTTGTTCTGGTGATCCTAATCGATGAATCGATAAACGCGAGGGAAGTATGTATCGCTATTGGTTAAGAACCTGGAAAGAACCCGCCGATGAGTTTACTGTCTTCCCAACGCTGTCTTCGGTTTCCGCCAACGCCAGGAAAAGGTCGCCAAGTCAGAGGATAGGTCTCCATAGCGACCACAGTTGAGTGAAGATCCTTAATACTTTGGTTGGCAGCGAGTTGAATAATGATTTGATTCTTCTGCGCTTTCTGGCAGCAGTTGAACGCATGGATGATAAGGTCATGACCAGGGACGTTAACAGGGGAGTTAGATTCATATATATCTATTTAGCTATAAGAAGGAGAAAGGGGATTACATTTCGTAATCCCCATTGATGGTCTAGTTCTATTTTTTCATTTATGAAACAATCAACTTAGCAAATGTAGTGTTTCAGCTCTGAAAAAGAAACATAGCATGGTTGATGAAGATGGTTGTTGATTTCAAAGATTCTTTTACTTTTTTTTTTTTTTTGATATCCTTCAAAAAGAAAGTCGATAAATTGTACCCAGAAACCATAACACAGCATCATTTAAATGGAAACCAATTAACCCATTTATGCCCAGTAGCCTAAAAACGGGACGCTTGTTAGTTACTGCATACAAAAACCTGTAATGGGTATATCATTTTACTAAAGCTGTTTTTCACAAGTTAAATAGACCTTCTTCTTGAGAAAACCAGTTAGAGCCACTAGTTGGACATCAGAGTTTATTTATTGACAGCTATTTTCAGACAAATCAGTCAAGCAACGATCCAGCATGGGTAGCCACAGAAAGTAAGTTTTTTTTGCGAACTTTTTTTTCATAAAATTAAACTATTTTAAAATGATTTGCTTAAAATTGATCAGAGATGCCTTCTGTAATGTTACTTTGCAAAAGTGAAGTCAAGTAAGGTCGTATTTTGCTCACATATCTGCAAAATATCCCATAAACAGGACGTTAAATAACTTAATAAATATGGCAACGGCGAACTATTTTAAGCCTAAAATGTATGTAAACCATTCCAAGTAAGAGTTTTAAGCCGATAAAAATTGAAAAAAAATTGTTAAAAAAACTTGGACATAAATGGGTTAATGATTTGCATCAGGCCCGTCATTTAGGGGGGCAGGGGGGGTCAATTGCCCCCACCCCCCTGGCTTTGAGAAATCAATGTATTTACATATAAGTGGGCGTGGTTTTTGCTGTTTTCCGATGATATTGCATTGTGTTTTCACCCCCCCCCTGGAAAAACTTGACGTCCCTGATTTGCATCAACATACAGATACAGATACAGATCGTGGGGTTCATTCGGTACAGAGCGTGAGCCCTTTTGCCGGGTATGAAAGTGGGGTGATTCGAAAAGTTCTGACATTGAAGGTATGAATGGGGGGGGGGACAAAAAAAGGAGTCTTTCCAGGGCCATACACTGTACAATATTTACAAGATAGAAAATACAATTGAAAGAGACTATTTACAAAAACAATGAAAGCGAATAATTACAGTATTTACAAGAGTCAACCAAAAGGTGAAAAGAGACTGAAACGGTGGGCCAATCCACCGGTCAGTTGTCTGTACCACAGGGGTAACAGAATCGAACGAAGCCGATCATCTGCTGTTAAACAGCAGAAAGAGAAGTGGAGCCATTTATGGCTTGCCTAATTTTCTTTTTTCGCACGAATTTGTGCGTGAGATACATAGTATCTTGTGGAAATCCAGTGTTTCCCGTGTTGAAGGTATAATGTATTTGATCGTGAACCAATGGATTTGGGTGATTTTCAATTTTTGTATAGAAATTAGTAGACATTTCAACAATGTACTCGTTTATGTAATGGATTTTGGCGTCATTGTGCAGCGTTTCGTTGTTGACATACCAGGGGGCATTGAAAATTTTTCTAAGGATTTTATTTTGTATGGTTTGTAAACCAATCATATGTGTTTTGGCCGCGTGGCCCCAAATTTGTATTCCATAGACCATGGCAGGCCTGATTATCGTGGTGTAGATGAGGAATTTGTTCTTTGTGCTCAGGGAGTTCGTTTTGTTTAAGAGACCATATAAGTACCCAATTTTTGTTTTGGCTTTTTTAAGAACTTCTTTGATGTGGACGTTAAAATTGAGTTTACTATCCAGGTAAACTCCCAGATACTTCACTTTTTTGGTGTAGATAATTTCCTGGTCATCGATAACAAGGGGTTTGAGCGTCTTTTTTGTTTCCCCTTTGCAGAAACAAATAGCCTGTGTTTTGGTTGGGTTAATTGCTATTCTCCAATTATTTAGGTACTCGGTAACAGCATCGACGTATCTCTGTAGTTTTAACTGTGCATAGTTCTGATTCCAGTCAGAAACAAGTAGACTAGTGTCATCTGCGAAGACACATGTAAGGTGGGGGTAGCAGGTGGGTAGGTCATAAGTGTACAAATTGTACAAGGTGGGACCCAGCGCGCTCCCCTGTGGGACCCCTGCAGCGATGCTGTGCTTTTCAGAGAGGCAGTCAGCAATTCTGACTTGGAAAGTGCGCTTTTGAAGGTAGTGTTTAATGATTTTAATGAGGTAGTTAGGAAATCTCATCTTGATTAGCTTATGAATAAGGCCATTATGCCAAACTCGGTCAAAGGCTTTTTTAATATCAAAGAAAATACCCAGAGTGACTTTACCTTCTTTCATGTTGCTCGTGATAAAGTTAGACATTCTGAGTAGTTGATGAGTAGTGGTGTGGGCTTCCTTGAACCCAAATTGGAAGTCAGGGATAATTTGATTGTTGGAGATGTGAGACTTCATTTGTTTTAAGATGATTTTCTCGGTCAGTTTGGAAAGAGAGCTTAGTAAGCTAATGGGGCGGTAGTTGTCAGGGAAGGTATGATCAGCATTAGGTTTTGGTATTGGGATGACTATTGCATTTTTCCAATTATTTGGAAAGTAACCGAATTTCAAGATACTGTTAATAATTTTAGTAATGGCAGTGATAGTATTTAGTGGGAGGTGTTTGAGGTGGATATTCTTAATGTTGTCTTCACCACCGGCTTTTCTCTCCTTCAGTTTTTGGATTTCGAGCATGACTTCCAGAGGAGCAATAACAGGAGGGGGGAAGGTGATGGGGGGGTTTTGGAAGTACTCCTTTATACTCCTGTTAACCATAGAAATAGTCTGATTATCATAAGCAGCAGGGTTATGCTGGAAATTATCTTCCAATGTATGAGCTATAGCACTGGCTTTATCACTAGTTGAGTAAACAATCTCGCCATGCTTAGCGTGGAGAGCAGGAATGGGATTTTGTTTCTTGGAGAATTTTCTGACGATGTCGTAAAATGCTCTGGAGTTGTTGTCAAGGGATTCAAGGTAAAGATTGAAGGTTTTAGTTTTATGGGTAGCAATCTGTTTTTTGATCTGGTTTTGCAAGTTGTTAAGCTGGGACTTGATAGCTGGATCTTTCGTCATTTGCCATCTTTTTTTGATCTTATTTTTTTGTTTAATTTGGTCAGTGATAGTTCTAGGGAGCTTTGCATAATTATCGGGGAGGATTTTGGTAGACTTGGCTTTTTCCAAAGCAAAGTTGATGTCATTTGTGATTTCAGAGATTGTCTTTTCGATATCTTGGGTGCAATTAATACTTGGATTTCCCGCTGTTCTTTCATGAAGAATTTTCGTGAAGTAATTCCAATTTATGCTAGTTTTAGTTTGGAATTTCGTTGGGAGGCTGGCCTTTAGCCCAATCTCTAGGATAATTGGACAGTGGTCCGAGCTGAGTGCCGTAATGGCTTCGATACGACAAGTGTTATGAAAATTTTTGAGTAAGGCAAAGTCAAGAGTTGTGTTGGTAAAGGTAGTATAATGGGTGGGAGAGTCGGGGGCAACAATTTGGATGTCATTTTCCACAATGTAGTCAAGCAAGCGATCCCCATTGGAGTTCGGGATGCCGTTACTCCAGATTTCGTTCTTGGAATTGAAGTCCCCAATGGTAATGGAGTTGTCATTAATTTTTGTCATTCTATTGAGGTCATCGTGAAGGAGCTTATTCAGTGGTGGGAGATAGACTGAAGAGATGGTGATAGGAACACCGTTCAGGTTGCAAACAATGGTGGTATTTTCCAGACTGTTGGTCTCCACAGGTCTAACGAAGTGCGGGATACTGTACTTGATATAAATGGCCGTACCGCCCCCCCTATTAATGGTGCGGTCTGTACGGTAGCATTTATAATTAGAAAGGTAGACGTTTTGGGAGCCGGACAGGTGTGTTTCTTGCACACAAAAAACGTCCGGGTCATACTCCCTGAGGAAGTGCTCAGTTTCCCCTTTTTTGTGGAAGAGGCCGTTGGCGTTCCAGGAGCAAATTCTCAGCACAGGTGTGTCACTCATGACCAAAAGCGTTGCTGAGAGAAGAAAGGTCCTTCATGAGGGACTGCATGCTGTGGAGTATTTTGCTAATCAGGCTGGGGAGCTTGCTGAAGTTCTTAAGCAATTGGCTCAGGTCAGCAATATCATTATTTGGGAGGGGGGGAAAAACAGTTTCCTCAGTCTCATTTTGGCCGACTTGTAGGGCCTCGGCATAAGAGGGGTAGATATTGGCATTATTCACAACATTTCTTGGTTGAAAAGTGGGATTATTTTTAATCTCCCTATCCGGAGGTCTTTTGGGGCAACCCCTGTAATTTGCAGTGTGGTCACCTTCGCAGTTTGCACATTTAGCAGGAGTGTCTTTAGGTTTTGTGCAAGTGTTAGTTGGGTGATTTTCTGCACATTTTAGGCATCTATAAGTCTTGTTACAATGTAAGCTTGAATGCCCAAAATTTTGGCAGCGAAAGCACTGAGTTGGCGTATTCTTGATTTTAAGTGTTTCCACTGTGATTTGGAAACAGCCTATAAAATTTTCGTGGTAGATCTTTTGATTTTCCTCGCTCCTAGGGAGAATAACAAGGAAGAGAGGGAGGGGCTTTTTATTCCTCCCATGCATTTGTGTGATTTTGGTGGGGTTGTACCCCAAATCGGCAAGTTGGGATCCGATCCAAACTGTGTTAGTATCTTTGGGGAGGCCCCTAATGACAATTTTTAGACCTTTTTCCTCCTTCAAGGAGTAAGTGTGGAAAGGTATGTTTTCGTCAGTTAGATATCTAACAATTATCCTGTAGGAGTTCTCGTTAGGGGGTTTGATGATATTTTTCGCCCCAGTGAATTTAATAATGTTTTTCGTTTCAGTGAGTTCATTAAGTGTTTCCACCAAAGCGACCGTGTCGTCCACCTCTTCAATGACAATGGGAGGAGGTTTTTTATAACTCCTGAGTCTCTGTGACTGAAACTGCTCTGTGTTTTGGTTGTCCTGATCTTCGTTATCAGAGTCAATTGCTGAGTTAGTTTCGATGTTGACCTCCTTTTCAGCAGGATCAACAGTTTTCTGGTTTAGAACTTCAAGGGAGGTGCTCCTACCAGGAGTAGTCAGATTTCCCTCGTTACTTTGGGGGTTGGCAGAGGGAGTGGGATCTGAGTCCTTGTTTGTCAGAAGATTTGCAGTTGATTTACTCTTTTTCAATTTAGTGGGGGCTTTTTTGGGAGCTTTGCTCCTCTTAGTGATATCTTTACCCTTGTCAATACTTTTAGCAATTTTACCTTCTAGAACACTAAATCTGTTGCTGGTGACAAACAATTGCATCAACATATCGAAAGACAACACCATTTAATTCGAAACATATTTTTCTCATTAAATGGTGTCTTATTAAATGGTCTAATTTAAGAGCTCCTTCTCAGGTATGATTAAATAAGCAAAATTTCAAATAAGTTGATAGACTACAGCAGTACCTCCTTTAAAGGACACCTCTGCATAAGGGACAATCTATCTAAGGAACAGTCACAGAGAAAATTTATAAAACTTGATACACACATAAATGCTTAAAAAATATTGAATGTATAGTAGATCCAAGGCTGTTTTTGGACTAAAAATAAACTGGAAAGTTTGTCCTGACATTGACATTCAAAGAAACAAAATATGCATTTTAAAATTCTTGCCGAGATTTTACAGTCATATTTTGTCCGATTTATTCATATACGTTCAGTAGGGTGGGGCGAAAAATAAAAAGTTTTTCAGATCAACTTCTAATAGTTGCCAAAAGTTGTCTTTGGTGATAGTTAGCTTTTGTGCAAAATTTGAGAAAAATCGGTTAATATCTTCAGGGGACGCTGCAATCGCAAAGTTTTACCATAGCTTTTATCGGGATTTTATGGTTAAAATATGAAAAATAATGCCGTTAGCTAATCTCATTGCATTTTTTTCTCATAAGATATAATCATGCATTCAAAGCATATGAAATGACTCGCAAACATTATTTTATACAATATATTTATATTTCAAAAAAAATCACTTTTTTTTCACGTTTTGGTTTCTTTTTAAATGCTTGAAATATAAATATATTGTATAAAATAATGTTTGCGAGTCATTTCATATGCTTTGAATGCATAAATATATCTTGTGAGAAAAAAAATGCAATGAGATTAGCTAACGGCATTATTTTTCATATTTTAACCATAAAATCCCAAAAAAAGCTATGGTAAAACTTTGCGATCGCAGCGTCCCCTGAAGATATTAACCGATTTTTCTCAAATTTTGCACAAAAGCTAACTATCACCAAAGACAACTTTTGGCAACTATTAGAAGTTGATCTGAAAAACTTTTTATTTTTCGCCCCACCCTAACGTTCAGCTCCGACGGATAGTGCTTACGATAAACTTTTTGCAGAAAACTTAATATAAAAACCACCCCGTTATTTACATTGTGTTGCATTGTAAATTACATGAGATGAAGCAAATTCACGCAGCATATTACTTCGAATTAATTTCCGTAAATTACAAAACCTTGTTTTTGAAATAATTTTTTATTTATATCAATTGTTAAAATGATATATTTTTTAAATTAGAATTATTCTGAATTTTCATCTAGTTATGAAACATACTTATTAAAATTTAAAGGTAAATCGTTAACGTTGATTATGATGCTACATCCTACTGTGTTAAATACAGTGTGTACATGAATTCATGCACCTCCGAATAAGGGACAGCTCCATTTAAGGGACAAAAAATCCAGTCCCCTAGTGGCCGTTATTGAAAGGTTCTACTGTATTTGGTACTATGCTGGAAACATGATTGCACCGTTAAATCTGTACCTCAGAACCAGACTAACGTAAGTCCACTTTCGTCATTTTTCGGTAGAGGGGAAAAACGATTGTCGAATACATCGTTTTTCCCCTCTACTGAAAAATGACGAAAATGGACTTACGTTAGTCTGGTTCTGAGGTACAGAAATTAGAAATATATGCTGATACATTGTTTTTAGCTAGCAAAAGACGCATAAATTAATCGCAAATACAGTGATCTCTCACTTATGCGCCGGCCCAAGGGACCAACAGAAAAAGGCGCATAAGTGAGAGAGACGTATAAGTGAACAAGACTATTTAAAGGTCTAAAACATAACATAACTTCTAATGAGAGCGTAAATAAGCACGTTTCTTTTGAAAAAAGACATATTACTACGGTTCGGCAATTACTGTAACGTAACTACAATGATAAAGAGAAAACAAAAATTGCAGCGTACCTAATCACAAAGTGTTCCCTTTAAAGCGATACATAATAGATATGTGTCCCTCTCCGAACTCTAGTTCACACGGAAAAAAAGGCCTTCCCTGAGCAATAAAGGTGAAAGGTTAAAGAGGAAAGAAGAAAGTGAAGAAACATGCTTATTTTTTAAAGAAATTATTTTTTTTTTACATTTTACGAAAAATTCGGCACATAAGTGAAATATTTATCTTTAGAGCGACGCATAAACGAATGATATTATCACTATTATGCTATGGAATGTGCTGGGACCATTGAAAATCGTCGTATAAGTGAAAAAGGCGCATAAATGAGGCGATGTATAAGTGAGAGTTCACTGTAAATTGACAAAGTTCTCTTACCCATCAAATGACGGCATCAAATAACTACAAGTAAGTACACAAACTTCTCACAGATCAGAATACTAACCCCATTTATTACGAATCTATATATATATATATATATATATATATATATATATATATATATATATGTATATAAATGGATGTATGTTTGCTTCTATGTTTGTTCCTTATACAAATCCACAGTTTTCGTCAGATTTTCATCAACTTGGCAGACAGGTTCCTTGATCTACTAGAATTCACATAGGCGGGGTTTTGAAATTTTTTTTTAAATCCAAAAAGCTCAAAATTCAAGTTTTCTGTCTCAAAATAGCCCTTTTCTTTCAATTTTCAACAGATAGAGTAATAGAGATAAGCCTTTAAGAATACAAATCGATAAAATTTAACAGGTTTGAATATGAGTACATTCCAAAAAAGATTACGATTAACCATGAATTATCAATTTAAGGCTCACCTATTTCCTTTTAGTATGAAATAAGTTAAAAACAATCACAATTAGCTGTATTGTATCAATAAGCACCCAGGCAACGCCGGGTAATAAGCAAGTAAATCTATAAAAGCTTCCAGAGATCATATCATTGGAAGCATGTAACATGCATATTTTAAATAATGAACTCTATCAGAGGAAGAGTAATGTTTAATCTTTCCAAAAACAACAGTATTATAAAAAAATCCCCCGCCAAGAAAACCTTAAATACTCAGCCTTAAAAAGTTGATATCGAGTTTCCCCGCCAAGTTTGTGCCAAACTACAACTAACCTGTATGTATAGTTCTTTTAAATTGTTTTCAGTTTTGCCAGGCGGGAAGCTTTGTCTTGTGAGGTGGTTGCTTAATGAGTAAAAACTTCCCGCCTGGCAGGACTGAAAACAATTTAAAAGAACTATACATACAGGTTAGTTGTAGTTTGGCACAAACTTGGCGGGAAAACTCGATATCATAACTTTTTAAGGCTGAGTGTTTAAGGTTTTCTTTGCGGGGGATGTTTTTACAACAGAGTTGTTTTTGGGGAGATTATATATTCAAGGATGAATACTCACGAAATAAACATTTTTAAATTGTTTGAATTGAGAGAAGCCTCGGAAAACCACGCGAGTATTTAAGGTTTTCTTGGTGGGGGATTTTTTTACAACACTGTTGTTTTTGGGGAGATATCACATGTTTTTGCATTAATATTATTTCTTTGCCTGTTTTTTTTTTTTTTTTTTCTCTTCAAAATTTACTTTGCATGTTTTTTTTCCCTTCAACATTTTTCTTGGCGGTCCGACATATGTGGTTTTCTTGGCGGCATGCATTTGGTGCAAAAGTTCAAGGATCTTCTTCAGTCTAGGATAAATTTGAAATCAATCACAATGTACCACCCGAACCGACGCAAAACAAAGCTAGTTGCTAATAATACTACGATTAAATTAAAAGTTTTAAAAAAAAACCCAACCCTTACTGCCGATCTCATATTAAAATGAACTAAATTGAAGATCCCTTTTTAAGCCTTATGCAATAAAATCAATTACAAATATTTTATTTGATAACAAATAGAAATTGGCAACAGATGAAATTATAAATCATTGAGTTTTCTTTCCTCGTCGCCCAACAATGACAACATAAATGCTCAGATGTTGAATAGAGCTAGTAGATAGAAATCGGACCAATTTTAAGAAAGCATTAATAACTCCGGGGTGCGATGACCCCGGGGGGTAAATTTTGGGAAAACGTCCTCAATGTCTCATCGAGAATATTCATACCAAAAATCAACACTAAAGACCCCCGGGGAGAAAAGATACGGAAAATAAAAACGAGGGGGGAGGGGGTGGGGGGTCGAAAAAACCCCTATGCCGAGCTTTGGGACAAAATAAATGTGGGTGCAAAATGAGAGCTCAATCCGAGTTACCGTTTAGTCTGGACCCCTGTCAAACAATTTTTAAAAAGTGCGAAAAATAGCGATTTTTTAACATTTATCACCCCTCCCCCTGAGGGTCCTGGATGTTTTGCTTTAGTATGTGCCGTCAGGGGCCGCTGGAGATTGAGTATACCAAAAATCAACTCTAGGGATCTTTATGGGGCTGAGATACAGAGGGGTGAAAACCCCGGTTTGGTTACTCGCGTAATCAGTCCTTAGTCGCTCTTACATTTTTCTTGGCGACGGAAATTTCTTGGCGGCTTGTATTTAGTTTTCTTGGCGGTGCGGGACGCTCCCGCGTCCCGTGATGTACTGCAACTTTTATACTATCAATTGTTTTCTATTTTCTGAAACCGGTGGTCTCAGATACAGAAATTTTAAATGTCATTTTTGAAATTTCAAGAGTTCATAGAGATTTGAGTTTGATTTTAAACTCACGAGCAAGATGTTTTTAATACTCTATTATTAGTTTGGTGGGTTTGTTTGTTTGTTTGTTTGTATGTATGTAACTCTGAATCTATATATATAAAGATTATGGTGTTCGTTTGTCGTTTGTTTGTACGTTTGTAACCGCTGGCCAGAAGCCCCCACAGCACCTACAGACCTGAAACTTGGCTCAAAAATTCGAACGTACCCCGCCCTCGTGCACCTCGAAGCCCAAATTTTTAATTTCGAATTAGTTATTTTTAAATTAATTAATTAGTCTCATTTTTGGTGTATCCGCCATAATTGAGGGGGGGAAACCTTCCCCCACCCCAAAACATTATATATCGTTGGAAAGGGTTTTTTTTTCTGAAAAAGAAAAGTTTTAGCACGTTTCTGTCCGTTAATTAGGTCAGGAGATATTAATTAATCAAATTTAATCAATTTTCAAGGCCTAACTATGTACGCAGTACTGAAACACTAGGTCCATTTTCCTGATCAGCTGCTCTTTTGTCCCTGAAGTTACTTTGTGGTTAAAATTATGCGTATAGATTTAAGCCTTGAAAATTTATTCAATTTGAATGTATTAATATCTCTTATTTCTTTCTTAACTTTCTGTCTCTTTTGATTTATTTGGCGAATTGATTTAAACTTTAACATGACTTTAAGTGGAGTTTAAAAGATGGAGCGCATTTGAACTAAAGGATATAATAATTTTAGTTCAGAGGGGTCGGAGGGAATTTAAATTTATTCAGTTGAATTCCTCAAAATTTGGTGTTACCAAAAATGTCAGAATGGAACTATTATTGTTAAAAAACTAGCGATGGCTATCAGCTACTCTTCGTATTTGGCGTGGTAAAGTTTGGCAACAATAGGGATATTTACCAAACCTCCCAGCCAGTGAAACACTTCTTTCTCCAAATTAAAGAAAAAGAAAACGCTCTGTGAAGGAACAGTAGTTATTTGCAGTCTAAAAAGTATTTTATTGCATGTTTAAAACATGTATATAATGCCGCCAAACATGAATTTTTAATAGTTCCATTCTGACATTTTCGGTAACACCGATATGAAGTTACTCTTCGTATTTGGCGTCTTAAAGTTTGGCGACAATCTGGAAATTTACCAAACCTCCCATCCAGGGAAATCTTGCTTATTTGAGGGTTACTGTTATAGATTGTAATCACTTCAAAGAGATGGTGCGAAAGACATTATATTTCTTGCCTTTTAATGTTCACATTAAAATCATGGAAGAATAGATGAGGCTGAGCTACCTGACACAATCGGTTCCCTATGTTAATAAATTTAAATTTGGCGACCAATTTTACATTGAAATTACGGTTAAATCGGTGGATTATGTTAAAGTTCAAGGGCAAAATTGCTGTGTTCGTTGAGAGTTTTCGAAAATCTTGCCACTACAGTTATCTCAAAAGTTCCATTGAAACGTTTATTTGGCGAATTGATTTAAACTTTAATATGGCTTTTAGTGGAATTCAAAAGGTCGGGGAGCACATTTGAATCAAATATAATAATTTTACTTTAGAGGGTTAGAGTGAATTAAACTTTATTTAGTTAACTTCCTTTACATTTGTTGCACGGGCATCGCCGTGCGGGTACTGCTAGTAAAAGGTAAAATTCACGTTCTTTACAAATTTAAAAGTAATATACTTAATACTATTATTAATACTAAATCCCAAATGCTTACTGGAGAACAGGGACTCTGCATCCATTCTCATCATCCCCTCGTGTGCCTTCGGAGCCAAATGAAAGGCTAAACTATATTACATGTTGATGTGCTTGCTAAGGCCCCTATATAGACGAGCCGACGCATCAAGATTAAGTTTGATCACTTTGGATCCAGCGCGGGTTTGAGGATTGTCTTTTCTGGCGAGTTATCGCTTTTTGGTAACTTTTCACGTGAATTTAACAAAGCTTGGCGATGTAACGAAACTTTGCTCTGGTAACCCTAGCTCCACAACAATGAAAAATGAAAGTAAAAGTAAATGAGTTGGATCCAAAGTGGTGAAACTTAAGCTTGATGCGTCGGCCTGTCTATATAGCGGCTCTAGTGCTTGCTATAAGTGCATGTTAACTTGGCGGATATTCAATAGTTTTGAAAATCTGTGGGAAATTAGTTAGAGTGTCATAAAATATAGTTTGATCTATATGTATAAAAATGAATGTTGGTAAATGTGTATATGGGTATATGTGTGTTTTCCCTAAGATCTCAGAAACTACCCTGGAGATTTGGCTGAAATTTTCACCGTTTGTTCCTTTTGGTACTGGGAAGGTTTAGAGATCAGTTTCAACAAAATCCGATGGGTAGTTATTTTTTTATTTCAATTTTAGACCTGATTCTGTCGTTGTAATTTCAATTTAAAGCGCCATTTTCGAAGGCTTTCATCAATCCAATCGAGTATTTAGTGTATCAACTCAACTCTCTGGCAGATAGTTGGAATTGCTAATATCATTTCCACATTTCGTATTAAACGTTCAAGGCTCAAATCGATTCAAAAAGAAATGTTTTTTCAGCTTTTCTGCGTGTGGGGAAAGTTTAAGTTAGAAATCAATCGGGACTTCTTTAGACACGTGTCACTTGACATAATTTTTATTTTTTAGTTAGGCCGTGCAAAGCCGGGCCACGCAGCTAGTTAACTCAAAAAGTGTATTTTTTAGTTTTTTTTTTAACTAGAATTTGATTATTTTCCGATGATGACAAGTGTCGTGCAATAAATACGTTGAAAAATAACACTGTTCGACAAAAAAAAACCTTGAAAATGCTTCTGGTATTTTGAAGGCTGATTCTTATGTAAAATGACCCCCTGAATCCGAATATGACCCCCGTTTTCCCCCATCACGTCCCAATTTTTTTTTAAACGCCCCCCTTTTTTTTTTCATTTTTCCTTAGTTTCAGGGCTATAATATTTTTTTTGGAGTGGAAAGGAGCCTTATATTCACCAATAAATTTTTTTGGATGTCAAGAGGGACTCAAAGTTTAAAATCATGAGCACCGAGAAAAAATCGGGGAACTTGGGGGGGGGCGTGGCCCCCCAAAATATTTGAAAAATCACCAAAAACGATCTTTTTATTCTAGTTTCTTTAAAAAGACCTTTAAAACATTTTTTTCGGTGCAGAACCAGAGTATAGGATCCGCTCCTATGGCTCCTGGGTCAGAAAAAATTTTCACGCTGTAAAATTTAAAAAAAAAAATAAAATAATGCTTTAAAAATCGCACTTTGCACTCGAGTTTTAAAGCAGGTCTTCAGCCAAAAAAAAAACAAAATTGTGGCTGATTCTTATGTCAAATGACCCCCTATTTCCAAATATGACCTCAGTTTCCCTCCTCCACCCCCTCTTTCCAGAGAGTCCCCCCCCCAATTCAGAGTCATTTTACTAATTCGGAGGGGAAAAGTACATTACGTAACCCGTGAACATAATTCTAAAAGGCAACAGAGGTTCAAAGTTCAAAATCATGTACATGTGTACCAAAAATATAAACTAGGGCGGTATACCTCCCCCCTCCCCCCCCCAAAAAAAGAAAAGAAAAAGGTTTAAAACGTCTCTTAGAAAAACAAGAAAAGAAGATTTTTTTTTTTTTTTTGGGGGGGGGGTACACCGCCATAGTTTATGTTTTTGGTACACATGTACATGATTTTGAACTTTGAACCTCTGTTGCCTTTTAGAATTATGTTAACGGGTTACGTAATGTACTTTTCCCCTCCGAATTAGTAAAATGACTCTGAATGGGGGGGGGGACTCTCTGGAAAGAGGGGGTGGAGGGGGGAAACTGAGGTCATATTTGGAAATAGGGAGTCATTTGACATAAGAATCAGCCACAATTTTTTTTTTTTTTTTTTTTTGGCTGAAGACCTGCTTTAAAACTCGAGTGCAAAGTGCGATTTTTAAAGCATTATTTTATTTTTTTTTAAAAATTTTACAGCGTGAAAATTTTTTCTGACCCAGGAGCCATAGGAGCGGATCCTATACTCTGGTTCTGCACCGAAAAAAATGTTTTAAAGGTCTTTTTAAAGAAACTAGAATAAAAAGATCGTTTTTGGTGATTTTTCAAATATTTTGGGGGCCCACGCCCCCCCCAAGTTCCCCGATTTTTTCTCGGTGCTCATGATTTTAAACTTTGAGTCTCTCTTGACATCCAAAAAAATTTATTGGTGAATATAAGGCTCCTTTCCACTCCAAAAAAAATATTATAGCCCTGAAACTAAGGAAAAATGAAAAAAAAAGGGGGGCGTTTTAAAAAAAATTGGGACGTGATGGGGGAAAACGGGGGTCATATTCGGATTCAGGGGGTCATTTTACATAAGAATCAGCCTTCAAAATACCAGAAGCATTTTCAAGGTTTTTTTTTGTCGAACAGTGTAATTGAATCTCATACTAAATCGCATCAAACTCTCAACTTATATTCAAAAGTGACATCTTTAGAAGCAACTTATATTCAAAAGTGACATCTTCAGAAACAACTTATATTCAAAAGTGACATCTTTAGAAACAACTTATATTCAAAAGTGACATCTTTAGAAATCATTACTATGCCGCACACACACAAACACAAAGTACTCCAACAAATTCACAGGAAAACAGAGTTCCGTTAAGCTATTCAAAATGCACAATTACCACCGTAAAACAAATGTCATTATTTCCCCATTATTATGACTTCTATTTCCCTTCTCAATTTCCTCCGTTTTTTTTTTTTTTTATTAAATGTGTAGAAAAAAATAAAAAAACAAATCTTTTGTTTTGAACCGCTTTCAGAAGCTATCACGTTGAAAAGATAGCTAAAGGAGATTACGAGTAATTCGGAAGCTATAGCGCAGTTTGGCGGCATTTATTTTACGATCATGTTGACATTTTGTTCTCATATTCTGGCTGGGTTTCGCGACTTTTAATTGGCCCATAAACGGTTCGAGCGGTCATTAAGATAATAAGCGTTACAGTGAGGAAATGTATTTTTTTTTTCTGGGTTAATATCCTCTTCCGATACTTTGAACGTAGTATAGTTTAGTTTGGTTCATTTAATTATTCGCTAGCTAATGGAAACATAAACTTTAAAATGATTTTTAAAAGGAGAAACAGAGCTTTAATTTCTTTCTAAGAAGAAAGTATTGTATTCAAGAAAAATTTGATGGATTTAACAATCAACGTAAATAAAGCACAAATAAGGAAGAAAGTACAGCAAATAGCTATTTCAAGACTACAATGGAATCCCTTTCTCGGTGCAGGAAGCTCAGCAAACAACATGAAAGCTGTAAGAAAACTGAGCGCGTACAGTTTATTACCGTAAAATTAGCAATTTTTAGTTTATTACTATAAAATTAACTATTATCCTATAAAAACAACATTCATTTTTTAGTGTATCTATAGCAGTGAAATTTCAAGGCGACAGGGGCCTCTCTACGGCGATGCATCCATCAAATCTCGTTCAAATCGGTTTTTACTGCGATTAGATTCGTGTAAAATGTGTTTAACAAGCGTGAACGAGACAGGTTCGCAATCTCTTTAAGAGCTGAACTTTCCAGCCTCGTCTGGAACGAAACGTGACCCAGTTTCTAATGAAAAACTAGTTCTGTTTGCGACAAAATCACATTTTCAACGATTCAACCATTTTATTCTTACTAGTACAAAATTTTGACTTTGGGAGTTCATTTGATTTGATAATTTCCTTGAATATGAGTAAATAAAAGTGTACATAAACAACAAAGATTGATACACTGTAAAGAATGAATGTATGTTTATTACAGTATAATACAGCTAATTTTATAGTATTAAACAGGAATTAGGAATTACAGCCAATTTTACAGTAAGAAACTAAAATTTCTAATTTTACAGTTTTAAACTGGAATCTCTGCTGCCACTATTATACTCTTGTTTTTACAGTATAATACAGCTAAGTTTTAAATCAATAAACTGTAAAATTGCTAACTTTACAGTAAGAAACTGTAAAATTGCTAGTTTTACAGCTTATTATTGTGCATTTTACAGTTTTAAATTGGAACCTCCGCTGCCAGTATTATATATTTATACTGTAAAAACAACAGTTTTTTTTGCCGTGTAATAATAATTTGTTCAGTACAATAAAGCTATGAGAAGTAAGTCATGAAAGGCACCGCCTTCCAACCTTCCCAGTTGCAGCAGAGAAATCTATTTTAAAAGGAAAAGTTAATGTAAATTAAATAACGAACTATCGCAGTCGCAGACGATATTTATGACAAAAATGTTATTTTTAAAAATATTGTAAAGAGTAAAGTTTGTGGCAACAGAGTTTTAATATTAATAAATAAAAAATCTTTTGCAACTCTCAGAAAATATGTAGTCATTTGTTTTTGACATACAACTTTTGTTATGTATCAAGCTGCAATATTATAGGCGCTTTAATTTTTTTTAAGCGTATGATTTTCGTAATGTATTTGTAGCTTTTTTTTTAATTGTGCGTGAATTACATCTACAATATTCCGGAAAGTATGAAAAACTGAGTATGAGGAAAACATTTATAGTAACTGATTTTTTAGCCATATCAACTTCACAAAGTTATCGTGTTTGTGTTATTAGTGGTGAAGTAAACACTCTGATTATCTAATTGTTTGCAACTAACGTTCATGTTTGTACTGTTAAATATATTTTCACAGATCAGAATCATGCCTTACATTGATTTTTATAACTTTTGAAAAGATGATCACATCATAATAGCAGCATTGCTTATAGTGTAAGTGCTCCAGTACAGTCTGAGTAAAAACTTTAAGGCCAGTAATTTTTTTTGAGAAATTGGACACATATTAAACTGAGAACTAAAACATAATTTGAGTGATAATTATTACACTTAAATTCAAGTAAAAAAGGACAGAACAATCATTTGTAATTATTTTACTATCAGAAAATATTACAGAAACTAAGGATCACTTTGAGCCTGAGTAAAAACTTTAAGGCCAACAGAGAAAAAAAGCAGGGGAAACAAAAATACTAACATTTAAAAGCTTGTGTATGAGCCATTCCTTCTAATAACTTCAAATATTCTTGTTTGCATGGATGAAACAAGTTTTTGACAAAGTTCAGAGTCTGTTTTATACCATTCATCTTCGATTGTAGATTTAAGCTCTATTAATGAAGTAAAATGTCTCTCATTTGCATACACTCTTCCTGCTGAGTCTCCCCATAAGTTCTCAATTGGGTTGAGATCAGTGGTCGGAAGTAGCGCGCTACAAGTAGCGAAACTACTGTAGTAGCTACATTTTTTAGTAGTTTGTAGTGTAGCGCACTACTTTTTTAAAAAAGTAGAGTAGTGAGTAGCGCGATACAAAAAAAATAGTAGTTTGTAGCGATTTCTGGAAATTACTTTTAAATGAAAAAAAATTAATAAATGAAAAAAACTATAACAGAGAATGAAGTTAAAAAAACAAGGTTTGAGTAACTCTGACTGGTGCAAATCTTGCACGAGTACAGCAGCGGACGCAATGAGAAATAAGAATCATAAAAATATGAGCTGATCCTTAGATACATCATTTTGACGAAATACATTCTATCTGTTTGATGTCATTGGTTTATTTGGTATCATAATTTTTATATTCCTTCAAATAATTTTCACGTTCCTAAATATTCCCTGGCAAGAAATTAAAAAAAATTGAAGGTTGAATTCTTTCAATCATTTAAATTTTGAACCCTTTCTTGTGGCGAATATTCGTAAAAATTGTAAAAAAAGTCTAAAAAGGACAAATTTTAGCAAAAAAAAAAAAAGGAACAAAAAGGAAAAGTAACAAATAAATTAAAAGACAATTCTTAGTTCTATTACATATTCAAATGAGTTAATTTATTAATGTAAACCACTTTTCGAATGTTTTCGGTCAATCCTCAAACGGTATATGCTTTTTATTTATTTATTCTTTAAAAAGTAGCGAAGTAGCGACTACAATTCAAAAGTAGTTTGTAGTCGCTACATTTCAAAAAAAGTAGTTGTAGTTGTAGTTAACTACATTTATAACAAAGTAGTTGTAGTTGTAGCTCGCTACAAAAGAAATGTAGTTTTTCCAACCACTGGTAGAGATCTCGAGACTTAGCTGGCCATTTCAAAGGTTCGACATTATGAACTTGAAACCAATTTTTTGTACTGTTACTCGAATGGATAGGTGCATTGTCTTGCTGAAATTTCCAATTTTCTCCAGCAATAAATTCAGAATTTGGTAAAAGATGACTTCCTAGGACATTTTGATATGCTTGAGAATTCATTTTACCCGAAACAAGCGCAATTGAGCAACCATTGTAAGAAAAGCACCCCAAGTCATGACAGAGCCTCCACCAAATTGGCGCTTGGAGAATATCTTTTTTTCTTTTCGTAAATCATGCCAATAGTACTTCCACCCACCTGGTCCATCCAAATTCCACTTTTTTTCATCAGAAAAAATTATTTGTATTCATTGGTTATCCCAGGTCATAACTTTTTGGCCAAAGTTCAAACGCTCTATTTTGTGTCTATTCAGTAACTGAGGCTTAGTCAATTTTGCTGCGTAAATAAACTTTTCACACCTTCTAATTGTGTTATATACCGTTTTTTGACAAACATTTAAGCCTGTCGCTTGAATAATTTTCCTAGTTGAATACTTTCCGGTTGACGTAAGTTTGCAAAGTCTTCTTTCATCACGCGAGGACAAAGCTCTGGGTCTTCCCCCTGTGTTTTTTTTTACCGTAATTGTCTTTCAATCTTAATAAATTATTAACTACAGTCTTCGATCTTCCAATTTTTTTCGCAATAGTACGGCTACTCATCCCCGTTGAAGAAAAAGCTTCAATCTGTCCCCTTTCACGATCAGTTAATTTCTTACCTTTCGCCATCTTCACAAAGAGCACCAAAACTTCGAAGAAATTAATGAAAAAACTACAGGTTGAAGGGTTTCCCCAATCTCATTAACTGCTGTGATATTTATTCCAGTATATCTTTGTTTAGTATTTAAAAAATACTGGTGGCCTTAAAGTTGTTACTCAGGTTGAAATACTAACTTTGAATATAGTACTGTTTTTTTTGGTAATTGCGTACTTTGAAAAACTTGTCTGTTGCGTTATTTATTACAAACGAACATTAATAATTATTTATTCAGTAACATTAAAATCCCTTTAATTTAATTTTCCCCTTTTCTCAATATTTTTTTACTGGCTTTAAAGTTTTTACTCAGACTGTAGTCGGCCACAATGACATAAACTGCTCATAAACAGTATACTTTTAATTCAAAATAAGATATGACGCATTCACACATTCCTGTACCTATCCTCAATCATCAACCAGTGGCAGTTAAGTTTTGGGTACTTTTTTACTTTCTTCTATATCTAATATATAGAAGAAAGTATTGGTTTCGTGAAAATTTTCGAATGTCGAATTTTGACGGATTTACACGTTTTGAGGTGCGCTGAGTCCATTTCGACCATTTTTGGAAAATGTCTGTCTGTGTGTGTGTGTGTGTGTGTCTGTGTGTGAGTCTGTATGTGTGTGACCAGTTTTTGTGGCCGCGCTAGAGCAAAAACTACTGCATGAAATCGAACAAAAATTTTTGCACATATGTACCACCATGTGAACTGGTGCACCTGACTTTGTTTAGCGAATTCCTCCAAGGGGGGTGGAGCAATCGCACGTGTTCTGCGCGGGAGTGAGTGCTATATCTCAGGAAGTAACCGGCGGAATCAAACGAAAATTGGTCCATAGGTAGACCCTACTGAGTACAGGTGCTGATTCAATTTGTTTGTCAATATCTCCAAGGGGGTGGAGCAATCGCACGTGTTCTGCGCGGGGGTGATTGCTATATCTCAGGAAGTAACCGGCGGAATCAAACGAAAATTGGTCCATAGGTAGACCCTACTGAGTACAGGTGCTGATTCAATTTGTTTGTCAATATCTCCAAGGGGGTGGAGCAATCGCACGTGTTCTGCGCGGGGGTGACTGCTATATCTCAGGAAGTAACCGGCGGAATCAAACGAAAATTGGTCCATAGGTAGACCCTATTGAGTACAGGTGCTGATTCAATTTGTGTGTCAATATCTCAAAGGGGGGTGGAGCAATCAAAAGTGCTTATTTTGTCATTGCACCTACTGTATCTCGGGAAATATTGCTGCGATTTGAATGAAATTTGGAATAACACTAACTCAATATGGAAGCAAGCATCGATTAAATTTTGTCGCCAATCTCCTCAGGGGGAGGATGGGGTGATCTTTGCGCTTAGTCAACAATGCGAAAAATTAATTCATTAAAAAATCGCTTTCACGCTATTTAATTATCAAAACAGCTGAAAACTTTCAATGATTTGAAATTTTTAACTGTTGCCAATTTCTTTTTACTAACAAATAAAATGTTTGCAATTTATCTAAACAAGGCTTTTGCAATGATTTCCAATTTCGCTCGTTGATTCTGAATTTGCAGGGTTATTACGATAATTGGGAAATTGTAGCTGTCTCCAATTACTCGGGCGAGTACGTATTTTATTTTGTAACCGGAATTCATAAGATAGATATAGAAGAAAGTTTCGTGACGGCCACGACAGCTAGTTTTGAATTAGTAATGAGTCATTTCATTTTGAATGGTGTGCCCGTCATCCAAGATTGCGATTCTGCTTATTTTTCAGCTAAGATGATTCTGTGGCCGACTACTGGAGCATTTAATAGAGATGACAACAGCTTGGATTTTAACATATTTTTTTTTAAATTTCTGAAACAAGTAAGGGATTCACTATCAGAAAGGTTCATTCTAAAGTTTTACCTTGTTTTTGTTGCTGTATTGATAGCTGAAAGTTCTAGGTTAGCCAAGGACAAGACCAACAAAAGATCTTTTAAATGGGCGACTACTGGAGCACTTACCCTACTACCGTGCTAAGCGCAAAAGTGGTAGCTGCATTCAAGCTCAAACTGAAATTAAACTCTTTAAAGTTTTGCGCCATCATGTATTTGATTTAGATGAAATTTTTACAGATTTTTACTTCTTTTTACGTAGTAAAGGAAGTATTGTGATCGCGAAAAAAAAAAATCACTCAAATTTGAGTCTAAATTTTGGTTTTGCTCACCCTCGAATGAATGTTCAGTAGTTTTTTCGACCTGTCAGCACGTACATATCTACCTACCAACATATAAGCAGCCGAAAAATCCTTTTCAACCACCCCCGAGTTAATTACGACGAGTTTTCTCGTGACGTCTGTATATACGTATGTGCGGATGTATGTGCGTATGTGTGTCGCATAACTCAAAAACTATATGCCATAGAAGCTTCTAGCTTGGTATGTAGGCTTTGAGGATGGTCTAGTTGTGCACCTCCCCCTGTGGTTGCATTCGAATGCTCCCAAGGGGGTGTTTTACCTCTTTTTTGGGGTAAATCAGTGTTAAGTTCAATGCAGGCTCAAGTGATATGAATTGTTGCGACCACGTGGCGATATGTCGCCAAGCTTTTGGTCACCAAGTGTTTGACGCCAACTTGGCGACATATCGTCAAGTTGGCGAGAAATTTGGCAAAAAAATTATTTTTTGAATTCGTGTTCAACTTGGCGCTATTGGCGATATTTTGCGAAAAATTCACTGAATGATATTAAAATCAGCAATATTTAGAAAATTAACCATTATAAAATATTTTTTGCATTGTTTCGTGGCAGATTAGGGGAGTAAATATTTGAATTGTTACCTTGCTCACTCCAAGCACTTTTTTAAACACTTAAGGCAACTACTAAAAAATTTACACGAAAAAGGAAGTAGTGTGGGGTCCATACCAGATTTTTTAAAAAATATTTCCCTATTCTCAAATGACCATATAATTTTGTATTTATGTAAAATACGTCACAAAGAGCAACCTTGTAGCGATAACTTAGTTGTGTCAAAAAGTGTAGAAACGACTTTTGTGTTTAGCACGGCAGTATAGTGTGATTAGATTTGTACTTGTTATCATGTATTCTGATTTAAAGTCGACTCCCGTTTTAATGAAGTCCAGACAAAGCATTTTACTGCAAAGAAATTTCGTTATGCCCATATTACGAATGTTGATTTGATATCATTCCAAGATAAAAGTGAGATTTTAGCGACTTCATTCAAACGATATTTGACTGTAATTTATATTAGAAGTATAGTATGAAAGAAAAACGTAAAAAATACAAGTTTCAATTACAAACTGAGATGCATTCATTCTTCAAAACTGGCTGAAAAGATAGAATTTAAAACTTTGTGACAACATTTTATATATTTTCTGGAAACACACGATAATGGTTGAAACGTGACCATTTTAAATTGCCTGCTAATCACTGGTGAACACAATTTGGCTGCGGCGCATAGACTTAAAATTAAATTGCGTGCGGGGATTCATTTTCCATATGCAAAAAATAAAATTGCAACTTCCCTGACTAATATTTGTAAGTCGTGGCATGGATTTTTAATAAACAATTAACTATAGTTTGAAAAAACTAAAAAATACGCTTTTAGAGTAAATCAAACTAAGTACAACTGAAATCTGAAGTCGTTCTGAGAACTATTTAAAAGATAAAAATCACGTTCTTTACAAATATAAAATATACTTAAAACTGTCATTAATACTAAAGGCTAAACTATAGTTCATGATACTCTGATTTCCTTCTGATTTTCACAACATCCGCTAAGTTTACATGCACTTATAATACATCAACATGTAATTTTGTTTCGACTTTAGTATTTACAATGGTACTAAATATATTATTTTTATATTTTCGAAGAAGGTGAATTTTTATCTTTTATTCAGAGTTACATACATACATACAAACAAACAAACCCACGTGTGAAACTAATAAAAGCGTATTAAAATGATTATATTACGCCAGGATGTCAAAGTGGTGCAGTATGTTCGAGAACTATAGTACAATACAATTGTTGATATGTAACGTACAACCGTGTATACAAAGGTTATCACAAAGAAAGATCATCAAATATGAGAAATGCTGAGTGTCGAATCACCCTTCGTCTCTCAGCGTGGTTTGCTACGCTGCAAAAAATAAAATTATTTTTACACGCTGTAAAATATAGATGTTGCTTTTACAGTATGATACAACCAATTTTGCAGTTATAAACTGCAAAATGGCTAATTTTACAGTAATAAAGAGCAAAATTGCTAGTTTTGTAGTAATTAACTGTAAAATATAGGCTAATTTTACAGTAATAAAGAGCAAAATTGCTAGTTTTGTAGTAATTAACTGTAAAATATAGGCTAATTTTACAGTAATAAAGAGCAAAATTGCTAGTTTTGTAGTAATTAACTGTAAAATATAGGCTAATTTTACAGTAATAAAGAGCAAAATTGCTAGTTTTGTAGTAATTAACTGTAAAATATAGGCTAATTTTACAGTAATAAAGAGCAAAATTGCTAGTTTTGTAGTAATTAACTGTAAAATATAGGCTAGTTTTACAGTTTACTGCTGTGATTTTACAGTTTTAAACTGGAACCTCTGCTGCCAGAACTGTAAAAACAACAGCTTTTTTTTTTTTTGCAGTGCTGTATAACACTGGAATCAGACGTTCCAATTTAAAACTGTAAAATTCGCAGTAATAAACTGTAAAATTAGCAGTTTTACAGTTTGTTACTGTAAAACAGCAATTTATAGTTTAATACCACAAAATTAGCTGTATTATACTGTAGTATAATACTGGCCAGAAGAGGCTCCAGTTTAAAACTTTAAAACGCACAGTAATTAACTATAAATTAGCAATTTTACAGTTTATTACTGAAAAGGTAGCTATTTTACAAAAATAAACTATCAAATTAACAATTTTATAGTGTACTAGCAGTACCCGCACGGCGATGCCCGTGCAAAAAAGTAAAGAAAGTCAACTGAATAAATTTAAATTCACTCCACCCTCTTAAGTAAAATTATTATATTCTTTAATTCAAATGTGCACCTCGACCTTTTAAAATATATTGATGACACTTTTAATGCCATTTCAGTTTGTAGTGTTCAATGCGAGGATTATTTTAGTTTTAAAGACTTTTTTCTTCTTTTCGTGTGTGTGTGAGGAACTTATTTATTTTTAGTGAAATTTATTGTTTATTACTGCAAAATTAACTACATTATACTGTAAAAACAAGATATATTTCTTACAGTGTAGAGTGATGCGCTGAAAACACGAAGGTAGTAGTTTCGATCCTGCCATGAGTTTTGTCGCTTCTGAATGTAGGACTTTAAGCCACATTTGTACTGTTGCAATAAAACCGGAAAAGAAAATACTAATCTCAGCGCGGTAGTTTTGCATGAATAATGTTTCTAGAAGATGTGCTTTTTTGTTTTGTTTTCTCTAATTGTTTCATAAAACTACTAAAGTAAGGCTTCATTTTCTTTTAAATTGGCGAACTATAAAAATTTCACTTTGTTTCTGTCTTTCAAAAAATTACCGCTAAAAAATTGAATTTTGGAATTACTGTTGCAAGTGAGAATATTTAGCGCGGGTTAGCTAGGAAAAATGTATATCAGGGCCGTTATTAAAGGTGCATTTTTAGGGTTCAAACCCCTCCGAAATTTTTTAAAACTATTACAAAAGTGCTTTCTCACTGAAAAAATTATTATTGCTATTTTAATTTAATTTTCTTATTTACTTTGAAACTGCATTTGAAAAATGAAATTATCGTTACTGAATAATTGTACAAATTAAGTGTTTTTTCTGCAGTATTTATTTTTATTGTAGATATTGCTAACATAATTTCTTAACAATACACCTTTCCAATTTTTGATACCACTAAAAAAACACTAAATTCAAATTTATAAGCACCAAACGCTACATTTAACGCATCTTATAAGTGTCGTGAGACAGAAATTTCAAAAGTACTCTTTCTAATTCTGGTAAATGAGTAAACTTATCTATCCAGTTTTTATTTTCTTCATTGAAAAGAGGAATCATTTTTCATTTTAATACCCTTTTAACATCTATTGTAACAAAAATCAACAGCATATAGAACATGAAATCAAATTCTATTGACTTTATATATATATATATATATAATGTATTGTGTGGTAGAAGTTAACTTTATTTCCTCATCGACGACGACAATCCTTTTCAATCTTTTTATAGAAAACTTGGTGTTTCGAAAAAGCCATGCTCGGAAGCTAGAAAACCTTCCTTCTTTGTTTAACTCTTCCTCATATACCCACACGAAACTTCCCTTACGCCACTTTTTTGTGAGCTGTCTGGATTGAAAGTTAGCTCTGAAAAAACGATCATCTTTCAAGAACAGAAACAAAAAAAAAAAAAAAAAGACTTACTTTAATTAGAAGGGAAACAGAATCTTGAGAGAGTAGGAGAGAATGTGCAGTTTGTGATGCGCAGTTCGCGGAATCGAAGGCTAATTCGAGTGAAATGGGTTTTGAGCAAAAATTCGCTGATAGCTTTTCGAAAATAAAGTCCCGGTTCAAATCGAATTGCACATTGTTCCATCAGAGTGGAAGATTCGAATGTATACAATGTTTCGAATCTCTCCTGCTCCGCGATTTGTTTTTGTTTTGTGTTTTGGTAAAAGGCTATAGGTGAAGAGTCCAGTTGGGAGCTTTGCCAAATTCGGTTTCTTTTTTTAAGAGAAAGAAGTAAGGTTTCGGAAAGTGCTATCTATAAAAGCCAAAGCATTTCTCATTTTGTAAATCGCTCTTTTTCTACCATTGTGACTATGAATAAATTTTGTAAATGTTTGCAGACTACTGACATTTTTGAAATGTATACAATTAAAGAATTTTAACTGCATATTTAATACGGAACAGGAAATATCCGCCGCAAATTTTATCGCTCACTTCCCCCCATAGGACATTTCCGCCGCGACGCCTATCCCGCGCATGCCTTGCACAGGACAAATCCGCCGCGCCATTTTCAGAGACTGGTTTAAAATTTTCTTTCTTGGCGACAAGCAGCAAATCTAAAATAAAAAACGCAGTTGTTTCATCTCATAACTTTTAGCACTCCTAAAATTTAGGAAAAAACTTGACAAAATCGTTATTTGTTGAAAAACCTTAACGCACCTTTAACACAGGGAAGAATAATTTCAACCACGCCACAAATTTCAGTTCGAAATTTCCCAGTCTGGAAAAAGTGGGAAGGAGATTGTTCACCTTGTATTAAAAAAGGAAGAAGAAACTAATAAAAGAAGTTGAACATTATTTGCAGGATCTTGACAAAATTGTTATTTGTTGAAAAACATTAACGCACCTTTAACACAGGGAAGAATAATTTCAACCATGCCACAAATTTCAGTTCGAAATTTCCCAGTCTGGAAAAAGTGGGAAGGAGATTGTTCACCTTGCATTAAAAAAGGAAGAAGAAACTAATAAAAGAAGTTGAACATTATTTGCAGGATTTCAGGATAATAGGAAAATTAAAAGGGTCACCTAAAAAATAATTGCACGTTCCATGCTGCAAAAATAAATAAATAAATAAATTTAAACTTCGCCAAATATTGCACTTTACCAGCTCAATCGGCGGATTTGTCCTGTCGCAAGGAAAAGGTGGGTAGAGACGCGGCGGAAATGTCTCATGAGGGGGGAAGGGGTAGAGATAAACTTTGCGGCGGAAATGTCCCGTGCCCATTTAATATGTATATTATCGCCAGCATAATCAATTCATTGTTGATTAAAGACATTCTCCCGATTTATAGTCATTTTTGTAATTTTTACACTTTTTGTTATGTATATGTATAACGTGAAAGACCAAAGTTGGAGCATGTCTACATTTACCGATGAATGACCACACATAGAAAGTACGAAGATGAAATACGGAATATTTTATTGTATTTCATATCTTACCTTTTAGTATTGTGGTAAACAATAAAAGCGGTGCATCCCCAGAAGTACAATTATTCATAAATGCAACATTATGAACATACTTAATTTCTTGCTAATTTAAATACGTCTGTGAGTTAAACTATTACAGTGAACTCTCATGTATACGCCGCCTCATTTATGCGACTTTTTCACTTATACGACGATTTTGAATAGTCCCAGCGCATTTCATAGCAAAATAATCATAGTATCATTCGTTTGTGCGTCGCTCTAGAGATAAATATTTCATTTATGCACCGAATTTTCCCTAAAATGTAAAAATTTAATTTATTTTCTTCAAAGAATAAGCATTTTTCTTTACTTTCCTCTTTAATCTTTCGCCTTTATTGCTCACGGAACGCAATTTTTCTGAATGAACTAGAGTTCGGAGAGGGACAATTATCTATTCTGCATTGTTTTAAAATGAACAGTTTGTAATTAGGTATGCTACAATTTTTGTTTTCTCTTTATCATTGTAGTTACGTTACAGTAATTGCCATCAAACGGTAGTAATATGTCCCTTTTCTATAGAAACATTCTTATTCATTCTCTCATTAGAACCTATGTTGCGTTTTAGTCCTTTAAATAGACTTGTTCACTTATGCGTCTCTCTCACTTATGCATCTTTTTCTGTTGGTCCCTTGGGCCGGCGCATAAGTGAGAGAGTTCACTGTATAAATATAAATTATACAGAGATTTTCTTTTCTGAAGATCTGCGATACGACTCGCATGCAGCATGTAGATGCCTCCATAATGTCTTTTCTTTTTTTCAATGTTTACTACATGAAAATGTTTTTGGACATTACAACAAAAAATAAATAAACAAAAATAAGAAAAAAAATACCATTTTTCAAGTTTTTTAACACATTTTAAGGGCAAAATACCCCCTGAGTCTCCCTCCTTGTTACTATTGTTTACGTTTTTGAACTTTTCACCCCTTTAACCCTTCAGAATAATAATAATGGTTAATTTAACGCTCCTTCACCTCCAAATGAAAATACCTGAAGCTGTCGATAATTAAAAAACAAATAAGGACGATACTGTCGTTCCCGCTTAATCGGGTAACGGATAAACGAACCCCCTGCTTATACGAATGAAACATCCCGGAACCCATGCCATAGACGTAATGTAATGTTGTGCAATGACATACCTTGTTCGAGTAGTTCTATCCCTAGTAAGAATGACCCACAGAGATCAATAAAAAGAAATTGTATGGGGGAAATCGATTACGGATATTAATACTGTTAAATCAGTAGAGACCTATTGATATCAGTAAAGATCAAAACAAGATCCATAGTATCTTTTAGTGATATCAATAGAACAAAACCGTAGGATCTATGGATATCAATAAAGATCCATAGCATCATAGAATAAAAAAAAATTGTACGGGGAGATGACCAACGGATATCAATAGAGCTAAATCAGTAGAGGTCTAGTGATATTAGTAGAAGAAAACGTAGAATCTATGGATATCAATGGAGATCCATAGCATCTTGCTCAACTGATATCAGTAGACATTAGCTCTATTGATATCCGTTGGCCATTTCCCCGTATATTTTTTTTATTGATATCTACGGGTCATTTCTAGTAGGGTTGTGACCAACTTTATCTGAAAAGGGAATTTATTTCCCCTAAAAAGCAGTACTACTAAGGCCTTCGGCATCAATTCACTCTGTACTCCACTTCAGTTAACTATATCAATATTTTTTAACCCTTAAAGATAGGATAACTATCACTTTTTACAGCAGAAACAATATGCTAATAAATGTAAACAAACATTTGGGTGGTGATTGTTCAGCGCTCTCTAGCGGGCAAATCTTCACCATTGATGTTTTGAGCAATGATACAGCCAGTATAAAACGCTATCTAGTGAAGCCTTGATTGGGGTTATGTAGCAAGCTGTGAGCAGTGTTGCCAACTTTATTTGCAAAAATAAAAGCAGAATACTGATATTATAAGTTTACCAGCAGATTGCAGACTTAGGCCTTCTACTATTTCTTTTTAAATTAAATATTGCAGAAAATGTGAATTAACTCAAAGTTATTCTAAACCACCTAAATTAATTTATAAGAGCTGACCGAAGAAACTAATGCCATTTTTACTTCTTAAATTTTATTCATTTATGAAAAAGAATGATCACAGGGAAAACTCATTATCATGTGTTCTGTCCATTATTTTTTGAATTAGTTTTCATAAAATGAAACGCAAATCCCGCATTTCAAGTAATGGGAATTCGAAAAAGTCGTGCTGAAAGCAATTTAGGTTTCGCTCTACTGTAATGAAGTTTCAACCTTCTTCCATACTATAAATATACTAAGACATGTAACTGTGAAACCAAACAAAAGCTCGTTAAAAATGAACGTTACAAAAAATCATGGCTGCAGCAAAGCTTTTTAAGCTAGAGCTTAAATCATTATTTTATTTTATTTATTATTATTTTTCACGTCGACACAAATTGAACTTCTAAGATGCAGAAAAAACGATCATCACCATCAATGTATAGCAAATTAATTACATTTTTCCTCCCCATTAAACGTCTGGTTAGAAACGCAGTTTATTCATTAAACAACAGGGATTACAGAATTAGCCATTTTGCTCCCTTTTAGAGCAAAGAGCGTTGCCATTATGAGTGCTTAAAAACTGGGCATTTATTTTTCCGTCCTCCGTGGAAATTATTTTGGAGAGAATAGGGCTGGAGAGGAGAGAAAAAAATATGGGAAGAAAATGGTAAAGTTAAGCACTGTTCAGAACTGTGGTTTCAATGGCCCATGAGAGTCATTTTGTTCTCCAAAGAATAACCATTTCGTAAGCAAGGAGGAGATCATTTATTGGTTCTGGGAGAATGGTTGCTTTAGGGTTGTAAAAAATCCCTTCTTTCCTATTTTTTCTCCGTATCCTGGGTACAAAGCAAGATTTTTGTAGAAATGGATAAAACTAAGAAATAAATATTTTAGATGCATATTAGCTTATAAGTAGATAAGTTGGTTGATTACGAAAAAGATATGTATGGGGGAGGAGGAGGGCGCACGTGAACAAACGATATTTTACCCAGTTAACATGAAGAGAAAAATCTGAAAAAAAAATTATGTAGATGTAAACACAAGTACTATATCCTGCCTGAAATTTCAAAGGACTAAACCATTTTGTTTTTTAGTTATCATATGATCTTATGTTTCGGAAGGTGCCAGTATACTTTTATGTTCCAGTTCTCCGAGTAAAAACGCGTCCAAAACTATTTTTAGGTTTGAACTTTATACATCTTAAAGTGGCAGTAATAAGGGAAGTTTTCATGCACTATTTTTTTTTAATTGAAAAAAATAAAGTTTTTATCAGATTGGGCCTAAGTTGAGATAAGGACACATGTGAACACATTATGTAGGGGCAGATGTGAACAGTTTATCTGTGCCCCATAATGGCATTTAGTTATTTCAATTTCAAAAATTGTTGATTTTTTAATTTATTTAATAGTCTAATTAAAAAATATTAAATAATCAAAATTTTCCGTACTCAATATTTAATTAAAATCTGAAAGAGTTGCAAAGAAAAGAAAGTTAAACTTGCTATACTGTTGAAAAAGGAACAGTTAAAAGTTGTAGTAAGTGACGCTGAGTCCGACATTAGTTTTATGACCGCAACTATCAAGACATTTGTGATGAAGAACTGTAACAAAGGAAAACTTTGAAAAACATTTTTTTTAAAGTTACTTAGTTATGCTTAACGTCATTCACAAAAAACCGTGCAATGTCAGAATAAAAAACATCTGTTTTAAGTCAGATGTAAAATATGATAGATTCTAAACAGAATCTGTTCTATTTTACATCTGAGAATTTTCAATTAATATCAGCGCGATTTTAATTGAAAATTCTGTGAATGAAACATCTTCAAAAATCTCTAGTACAATTAAAGAATGAATGATATCTTAAGACAACTTTCTGAAATTTCTTCAACTGTAAATGACTCAGGAGAAAAATTAGATGAATATTTTAAGGTTTCCCATTTTGTTGGACAGCAGTAAAAACCGAATACCATTCAGCCCTATTTTAATAAGATTTGCGAATAATTCTAGAAGCACGCAACCATTTCAAAAAAAAAAATCGTAGATCTACTCTTTTTACCTCTTATTCTTTGAATTATGAATCGACAAAGAATTGCTTCCACATTTTTGTTTTCGGTATTAAACAACGCAAACACAAAAGTGCTGAATCGGTTTTCTATATTGCATTATTTACTACTTCTGCTTTCTGGGAATTAGGCAATGGAGTGAGAATTCGACAAAAACCGAATGAAGTGCTGGCACACTCATTTATTTTGACCATATTCCTAGGAGACCACATTGTTTGTGGGCGTCGCCAAAGCGACCGAAACAGACAACAAAGAGACAAACGAATTTCGAGGAATTTCATAAACGAATGCGCAATAGAGTGCAAAACGAAATAACTTTTTCAACACCATATTGCACTTTCGGAGAAGGGCTTTGACGGAAATTGATTAAAAAATGCAGATGTTTTGGTAAACTTCAATATTGGAAGTTCATCCAGTTTCACATCACAATTGAAGGGCTCGGGCGTAAATAGTGGTATCTGAGCAGGCCGGTCATTTGGGGGGGGGGGGTGGAAATCAATGTATTTACCTATAAGTGGGCGTGGCTTTTGATGTTTTCCGATGAAATTGCTTTGTGTTTGGACCCTTTGCCCCCTAGCCCCCAAGAAAAACTTGAAATAACGGCCCTGACAAAATTGTAAAACTCGAATCATTTGGTGAAAACAATGGCATGGCCGCATATGAACAGAAATATTCCAAGGTTTAAAGATAAACACATCCCTTAATAATGTACCTACACACACGCACTTTGTTTTTAAAATCTAAATACTTCCGGCAGTATTTTTTTGAAATTTTCACAAGTCATACCTTTGATTTTAAAAATGCAGTTACCACTATTTATACCCGAGCCCTTCAATTTCATTTCTTTCTTTTGTTTTCGAAATGAAAGACTGATTTTAAAACCCTTCCTAAATTTTCTGGGATCATGGCTATTGTTTAAAGGTTATCAGAAGTTCTATAAATTGCTTTTACATCCTTTAGCTCACACGAGTTCGCATTGAAAAGGGATTTAAAAACGTCATGTAATCCCAACAGTTCACTAAACATTATCACAACTAAATCAGACTAATTCACTAAAGACCTAAATTAGTTTCCAATGACGCAAGAAAAAAAATTTAGTAAGCTAGTAGCTAACTACACAAAGTAACATAAGATTTCAAATTGCTTCACTATATGCAACGTAGCTTTCAATTTTTTATCTCTTCCAATAATCGCCAGGTTAATTTTCTGTTCAAGAGGATCCTTTTTTACCATATCTATCTACATCTATCCAAAAAATTTGAACAATAACATTTCATGATGATTTTGTTTGTTGCCGACTTCTTGACTCCTTCCATTAATACAATCGAAGTTCGTCCAAAATGGTGCTTTTAAAACTTCATTTTCTAAACTTAATTTTCATTTCGTGTGACGACCCTGTTTAATGAATCCCACTAAGACAAGTACATGCACTCTCTGAATTTCAAGATCAGCGTGCTTTTGAGGGGTCCATACCGACCCCGTGGCCATCTCTAAGTAAGTCAAGATAAAACCAGCTGCACACACCAAGAATTGGAGGATTAGGGGCACTGGCGGCAAATAAGGGGGGCAAGAGGGGGCGCCAATTTTTAAAGACTTACTGCTGCCAGCAGATACGAAGGGGCCGAAAACGTCACAATGTTCTGTTGTGGAATAATTCATTTACCTACTGAGGCAAAATGATTCTGGAGGTATGTGCCAAATTCGGCACACTTGACGTTAAAGGGTTAAAAACAGCAAAAAAAAAAGCACATCCACTTTTATAAAAATACATTAATTTCCACTGCTCTGAGTGTACATTGTGCTTGGCAAAATTCATTTTCAGGTCACCATTAGAAGTTAAAATACTAATGAATCTGTTCTAAATGAAGGGACAGGTGGATAAAGGTGATATGTGACATTTGAATTTCGCCGATTTACCCAAATTCAAATTAGTGTGTGTTCAATTGTGTGAACTCACAAACACAGTTGAAGGGGCAAGTGAATAAAGATGATATGTGACAATATTTTAAATTTCTAGAAAAAGCTTTCAAAAAAAAAATTTACCTTTTCACATTCATCCATGGTAAAAAGTATGCTTTTCCAAAATTGTCATATATCACCTTTATCCACTTGCCCTTTCAAATGTGTTATTGCAACATTAACAAATTTCAACTCTCTAAGCATAGAACTGGAAGAAATGTTAATGCTAATAATGAAGAGCAAACAATCATTCATCGCTAGTAATGCTTGATTTGGAAAGCGTTTTAATTTGTCGAAAATCTATATAAAAATGGATGTATGTTTGTATGTTTGCTCCGTATACAAATCCAATTTTCGCCGGATTTTCATCAAACTTGAGGCTCCTTGATGCACTAGAATTCACATAGACGGGGTTTTGAAATTTAAAAAAAATCCAAAAAGCTCAAAATTCAAATGTTTTGTCTCAAAATGACCATTTTCCTTCAATTTTGAATAGATAGAGTAATAGAGATAAGCCTTTAAGCTTGCAAATCGATAAAACTTAACACATTTAAATATGAGTATTTTTCAACAAAGATGGCGATTAACAATGAATTGTCAATTTAAGGCTCACCTGTTTCATTTTAGCATGAAACAAGTCAAACATAATGCAATACCGTGTAACGCCGGGTAATAAGCTAGAGTATACTACAAAATATATTTCTGTCCATTTCTTTATTTTATTTATTTATTTATTTATTTTTTTGTTATATTCGTGGACAAAAGAAGCCTTTTTAGTTCTAAAATTTGGTTGCTACTCATCTTGTGCCGGTAACCAAATTGAGAAAAATGTCAATTCTACCGGTACCACACTAATTTTATTCGATTTAATACAGAATTGCTCTCCAAAGCTCTCTACAGTAGTTACTACAGTTAACTCTCATTTATGCGAGGGCCCAAGGGACCGACAGAAAAAGGCGCATAAGTGAGAGAGACACATAAGTGAAAAAGCCTATTTAAAAGTCTAAAATGTAACATAAGTTCTAATGAGAGCATGAATAAGAATGTTTCTATAGAAAATGGTTATATTACTACGGTTTAGCAACTACTGTAACCTAACTACAATGATAAGGATAAAACAAAAATAATAGCATACCTAATCACAAACTGGTCCCTTTAAAACGATCCATAATAGATATTTGTCCCTCTCCGAATTTTTGTTCATGTATAAAAATTGCCTTCCGTGAGCAATAAAAGCGAAAGATTAAAGAGGAAAGTGAAGAAACATGCTCATTTAGTAGGGAAATAAATTAAAGTGTTTGCATTTTACGAAAAATTGGGCGCATAAGTGAAATATTTATCTTTAGAGCGACGCATAAACGAAAGAAATTATCATTATATTACTAAGGAATGTGCAGGGACCACTGAAAATCGTCGTATAAATGAAAAAGGCGTATAAATGAGGCGGTGCATAAGTGAAAGTTCACTGTATTTGCTCTATTTTCGCCTAATAACTCAAAATTTAATGGGTTTCGATAACCTTAATAAATAGTGACACCCTGATTTAAATTATTAAATCCCGATTGATTTAAATCCCATTTTAATTCCATTGCACAGTATTTTAAAGACCCCAATTTAATTACTACACCGCAAAAAAAGGGTGTTGTTTTTACTGTATAATACTGGCAGCAAGGGGCCCAGTTTAAAACAGTAAAAGTACAGTAATAAACTGTAAAACTAGCTATCTTATAGTTTAATACTGCAAAACTAGCATTTATTACTGTAAAATTAGCTGTGAAAACAACAGTATAATACTGGCAGCAGAGGCTCCAGTTTAAAACTAAAATGCACTGTAATAAACTGTGATACTAGCAATTTTAGTTTATTACTGTAAACTACAATTCTACAGTTTACTACTGTAAAATTAATAATTTTACAGTTAATTACCGTAAAATTACTGAAAAATTATCTTTATTGTACTGAAGAAACAACATCTATTTTTACAGTGCACTTCAGAACTTACATTCTGGAAAGAGGTTTTTATAACATACGTTCATGCTTTTTTTCGTTCGAAGTAATGTAAATCCAAAGAAAGCGTTTTAATTTACAAATTAAACACTGCAAAAGAGTAATTGATTCCAAAATACTGAAAATAAGAAAAACTTTGAAAGTTGAAAGTAAGTTCATAAAAGCTCAGAGTAATTTGCTATTGGAAAAATAATTTTGAATGGATTTTGAAGTTGTGTTTTTCGAACCTGGCCAATTTGTTTTGAGGAGTTTCAGTTACTCGTAGGTGACGAAGGGTGCATGGTGAAACGCTCAGAGCGCCCTCTGTGCTCCAGAGAGGAAAATCGGCCATCGATCGGTCTTTCTGGACGACCGCGCATTCGATCCCCGCTCGAGATACCATCGCCAAATCAGTCGCCAAATGAGATCCAGCATCGTCATCATCCTGATGGCCGAAAGCCGGAGTGAATTGGAATTCGGATGGGTCGCGTAAGATTATAACCCCCCCCCCCCCCCCCCCCCCACCATCTCCGTCCCTACTGAAATGAAATGATGGGAGTAAATGTCAGTCATGAATGAAATCCGATATGATTCGTCCGTTTTTTTGTGTCGCCTTGATTTCTGGTTAACTATCACGATTTCTGAAAGCGCGACTTCCATTTGTCTCGTCGTAACTAATAATTACATGTTTTATCCTTTCTAAAGGAAGAACAGTTTAAAGAACGAAGTATAAAAATTGGTCATGTACTCGTAACATAGTAACAGCTTCGTTTAGTGTACATTTTGTGTTTTTTACATTTTTGTAGTGTTACTAGCAGGGCTGCGGAGTCGGAGTCGGATTGATTTTGGACCTAAGGAGTCGGAGTCGTTGAAAAACATGTCGACTCCGACTCCGACCACCTCCGATTTGGATGAAATTTTATGGAGGTGAAAACATATCTTTGAAACTAACAGATACAAATTTTCAGCGTCCAATATCCAAATCCTAAGCATCTAGGATCATTAACAAGAAGTTCTGTCAAGAACTAAACGAGCCTACTTTCCCGTACATCGACATCGGCATTCTAGCATCTGATCATTATTCTCTTGATCATCTGAGACTAAACATTATGTCAAACATACCTTTTTAGCACTTAAAGCTGATTTCTAAAAGCAAAATATACCCCTCTCATCAGATGAAATAGAGACATAAAAAGTAAATAAATGAATAAATGAAGTTTTGTCGCACCTTTTAAAGAATGTAACTGTTACAGTTCTTCCGTAGAAAAATTCCTCAATCGTTTTCAAAAAAAAAATTAAAAGTACAAAGTACATCAAAACACATTTTATCAAAGAAAGGAAAAAAAAAACTCGTCCGTCGATAAAATGTCTCGATTTTCACTTTTAAACCGTTGCCAGTTGTTAAATATAAATAAAGAATAAAATGTCCTCGTGAATGAAACACTTTTGTTACAAAAAAAAATCGTCTGCCAAAAAAAAAAAATAATAGTAATAAATAAAATAACACAAATGAATAAATAAACAAAAAATCGTCTGCACAGTCAGTCATTTTTTTCTGAGCCTGCATTTCCGCCATGTTTGTGGAGTCGGAGTCGGAATCAGAGTCCTCACAGAAGATTATTCAGAAAAGTACTTTACAAGCATTATTTATCAAAACCATTTTTTTACAAAGTTAGTTTGAAGGAAATCTGACTTTAAGTTCCAGGATCAACATTCAACTTAAATTCCCCGTAGGCGCCAATGTTAAATTTTTTTCTGAACGGTTCAATATTGAACGAAAAATGGTTCAAACCAAAAAGCGAAATAAGGGAATGAACCTCTCCGAGATCTTTCAAACAAAAAAAAGTTTATTCCATTCGGATGGTTCACTCAGAAGTTATTAGGTGGGGAAAGGTTGCTTGAACGGTTCAATGTTGAACGAAAAAATGTTCAAATTGAAAATTTAAATACTGTAATGAAGTATCCTTGCTGAGATCCTTCGAACAAAAAAAAAGTTTATTTAAATCGGACTGTTCACTCAAAAATTATTAGGGGTGACAGCTTGCTTGAGCGGTTCAATGTTGAACGAAAAATTGTTCAAATCGGAAATGTAAATACGGGAATGAAGTATCCTTGATAAGATCTTTCGAACAAAAAAAAGTTTGTTGAAATCGGACTGTTCACTCAAAAGTTAGCATCGCGGGACAGGTTGTTTGAACGGTTCAAAGTTGAACCAAAAATTGTTCAAATCGAAAAATCAAATATGGGAATGAGTTGTACTCGCCGAAATCTTTCCAACAAAAAAAAGTTTGTTCAAATCGGAATGTTCATTCAAAAGTTATTAGGGGGAGAAAGGTTGCTTGAACGGTTCAATGTTGAACCAAAATTGTTCAAATCGAAAAATCAAGTATGGGAATGAGTTGTAATCGCCGAGATCTATCCAACAAAAAAAAGTTTGTTCAAATCGGAATGTTCATTCAAAAGTTATTAGGGGGGAAAGGTTGCTTGAACGGTTCAATGTTGAACGAAAAATTGTTCAAATCGAAAATGTAGATACAGGAATGAAGTATCCTTGAAAAGATCTTTCGAACAAAAAAAAGTTTGTTCAAATCGGACTGTTAACTAAAAAGTTAGCATCGCGGGACAGGTTGTTTGAACGGCTCAAAGTTGAACCAAAAATTGTTCAAATCGAAAAATCAAATATGGGAATAAGCTGTACTCGCCGAGATCTTTCCAACAAAAAAAAGTTCGTCCAAATCGGAATATTCATTCAAAAGTTATTAGGGGGGGCAGACAGACCGACCGACAGACCGACAGACCGACACACAAATTCCCCATCTCAATACCCTACTTTCAAATTTTTAATTTTTCGATATTCATTTTACCTTTTTATTTTTTTAACTTGGCGATATTTTTTGGACTTGGCGATATTTTTTTAACTTGGCGATATTTTTTGGACTTGGCGATATTTTTTAGATGCATTAAGCCAATTTTAATACTTTTTTCGTCTTTGTTTTATTTTTAACGGGAAAGTAGGCTAAAAAGGGCTTCAAATTGAGATAAATGTGGTGAAATTACCTGCGAGAATTCTTGAGAAAATTAAACTTTTTGAGAGGTCACAATGACCTCTCATGACCTCCGACTGGGAAACCCCAGCTTGCTATCCCCCCCCCCCTAAAGTGAGTCCTGGCTACGACCATGAATAAAAATGAAACTTTTTAAAATGGACTTAATATTTCAACCTTTGTTTAGGGTTTTTCCTCTTCATATTTGGGTAAAAAAAAATAATAAAAAAAAGCAGGAGTAGGAGTCGGACTCGAAAGTTTTAAAAACCCGGAGTCGGAGTCGGAGTCGACCATTTTTCCTCCGACTCCGCAGCCCTGGTTACTAGTGTTAAGGAGAGATGTTAAGTAATGTAACATAGAGAATACATCTCTTAAAGATTTGGTTTTTACGTGGGTAGGGGTACCTGAAAGTTGGTTCTTTCTGAAAACAAAGAGCACTTGGACTGTTCAAAGTCCACATCAAAGCTGCAGTAATAGCCATTTTCCTAGAAATGCATAATAAAACTTATAAAACAGCCGGAATAACAGATAAGACCCATTATACGTCTCCTAATTTTAGGGACAGTCTTCAATTTTATTTTGTGACGCTACGTCTCCAAAAATTGATTTAAATGGTTGGGAACGTGAAAAATTCTCTGAAAATTACCTGCTTTATTTGCTACTTGAAATAGCTTTTTTCTACTGCTCTGCCTATATCTGCGTTTGTTTTTTCCAATATATTTTAAAAATGAAAATATTTGTCTCCCCTTATTTTGTTCATTAATCTTTTATGCAGAGCAATTTTTGAAGAAAAACTTTATTTTTTTATGCGATAAAGGTAAAATTGCAACGCTAAATGGAAATAATGAAACAACAGTGTGAACAAGAGGTGAGGTCATGAATTGACAACTAAGTAGAGAGTCATTCCATAGTAACTAACGTAACATTCAGAGCTGATTTTGTAACTTTTTACTTGTAACTTAAAGGATAAAAAATATTTTTTAGTTCTGCTGGTGGATTTACAATGTACATGGTATCTATGTATCATTTCTGCTAAGAATTTACAACAAAATTACTGACAGTAGATATTTTTTCAACCAAATTAGCAGCGTGACTAACGTAACATTTTTGCTTTTACTCAAGATGGAGTGAGTCGTAACTAATAATTACATGTTTTATCATTTCGAAAGGAAGAACAGTTTAAAGAACGAAGTATAAAAACTGGTCATGTACTCGTAACATAGTAACAGCTTCGTTTAGTGTACATTTTGTGTTTTTTACTTTTTTGTAGTATTACTAGCAGGGCTGTGGAGTCGGAGTCGGATTGATTTTGGACCAAAGGAGTCGGAGTCGTTGAAAAACATGTCGACTCCGACTCCGACCACCGCCGATTTGGATGAAATTTTATGGAGGTGAAAACATATCTTTGAAACTAACAGATACAAATTTTCAGCGTCCAATATCCAAATCCTAAGCATCTAGGATCATTAACAAGGGCTTCAAATTGAGATAAATGTGGTGAAATTACCATCGAATAACAAGCAGTAAACACACTACAAACTATTTATTATGGCTAATCTCAGTGATAATTACAATACTTTTCCATTTTTTTTAAAAAACTTCTTATGTTGTATGATTTTTATTTATTTATTTATTTTTTGATACGTTTTTCAATCGGTATTTTTTTTTTCTTCGGCTGAGGTTGACATTTCTATGGAATGACCCCAGAGATTGAGCGAGCTGTGATTGATGTGAGCTGTTAGTCCTCAAATTTTCTTACCTAGCCGTTACATTTTTCCCAGTCTCCAGATTGCAGTTAAAACTCTTTCGTAATCTTTGGATTAGAATTTTTCTTTCAGTCGTTAGGCTACTTACTTAACCCAACGGTTTCTCAACCATTGGTACAAGCTTCCCTTAGAGGTTCAAAAAAATTTGAAAGTGGTACACGGTTAACTACCACCAATTACTCAAAATTATATCAATGATGGTAGATTTTAATTGTGATAAAAGTTTGTGTAATATCGTGTGACCCTATGTAGAAAAAAAAACATTGCAATACTTTGTAAGAATGAAGGCTTTCACGACCGGAGTAAATACTAGTTACGGATTCCGGGCTGTTGTGCCGTGGTCTGAATGGTTTTAATCCATACGTTTCGATCGTAACTGCGGCGGTCATCTTCAGTGGGTGTCGTTGATTAATTTGGCGACTGATGCAGCAGTTCGAAATTTCGCATCAGTCGCCAAATTAATCAACGACACCCACTGAAGATGACCGCCGCAGTTGCGATCGAAACGTATGGATTAAAGCCATTCAGACCACGGCACAACAGCCCGGAATCCGTAACTAGTATTGCAATACTTTGTTGAGTAACTTCAGAAGCATATGTTCCCTGTACATATCCGCAATTAACTACAGATCTCGACTAAGTTTGGGAGGGAAATACTTGGCCACCCGGGAAGAGTCGTGGAGAGGTGGGGGTCGAACATCAAAAAAGTACAGAACCGTTCAACCCATTAATGCCTAGCGTCCCTTTTTTAGGGACGGTCCACAAAAGGGTCTGAATTTCCCAAAAATGAACATTTCAACCAAATAATGGAGTTCAATTAGTTCCTTGGTATTGTTTCAATTCGTTATTAACAGATTGCAGGATATAACCATTGTAAAGTGTGTTCTGTAGCAGTTTTAATATGATCTTTATCAAAAATTGCACCGTTCACAATCTCAAGAACAAAAAGCCAAGTTTTCAAAGTTATTCCCAGCTTCCCAGTTTATGTTAATTGCTGATTTTATTTCTTCTTATAAAATGTCTTTTTAAATATTATATAGCAGGCAGAAAACAATTTTAGTAAAAAAAGTGTGTACCCTCTGGTGTCTATCGTAACTTTTAAGGGACGATTTTTCCTTCCTTAATAAAAAAAATTATTTTTTGCATAATATTTTTTTATTATTTTTCTTGTCCATTAAACACTGTTTGTAACCAGTATACAAAATATCTTTGGAAAAAAATCAAGCATTAAAGGGTTAAGTTAAAGACCCGACAATACCGTAGAATGGCTCTCTCTACTCAAAATAATTATCGGATCTTCTCGATTTTGATCTCATTGGCAAGATCGGGGGAAATAACCTATTCAGAAGATTTCCTTCCGAAGTTTTTTTTAAATTACAAATTGCTATTTTCACCAGAAAAAAAAGGTACGGGCATTTTTAAGTTTGGAAATTTCTATTTTAAATCGACCTTTTTTTTTTCTTTTTTTTCACTGACACGCATCACTTAACAAACTTTTATTCTCGAGGTAGACGGCGCAAAGTAGGGCTGCGACATCGATGTCGACATGTTTTGGAACGATGTTTTGGAAACATCGATGTTTTTGGAAGAAAATCGGTATTTTTACCATCGATGTTTGAGGGTCGATGTTTTTCCAACATCGATGTTTTGGGTTTGATTTTGCTTTCGATGTCGATGTTTTATAATCCAGCAAAGAAAGCCAAAGAAAAATATACGATAAGCATACTCATTAAAAAGTTTTCATGTTTAATCAAAAGTTGCAAGATTAACCTCATTTGGGAAAAAAATCTAGGAGCAATGTTTCGTTTTCGATGTTTCGAAACATCTCAAATTTGCTTTCACTTTTTTTTTTACCTTATAATTGTTGTTTCGCATTCAGTGTTTTTGTTTTTTTTTCGGTGCTCTTTTTACATTTCAACAAAAAATAATAAATATATGCTATAAAATACGTTCATATTTCTCTAACCACTCGTTGCAATTAAAGTTTTTTTTAATAATTACCGATGATTTACAGTCAATGATTTTTAAACATCGTTATTTTGCATTTAATTTTTTTTTCGATGATGTTTTACATTTCAGCAAAAAAAAAAGTTTTATAAAAACATGCGACAAAAAAGTTATACAGTTAATTAAGAGTTGCAGTATATATCTCGCTGAAAAAAGTTTTCTTAACTGACATCGTCATCTTGCGGTTAATGTTTTTCCAGGAGACAAAAGATGTATCTAATTGAGTGTTATAAAGAGGCGCTTGTAATGGGGAGTAACTGATTAATAACTACATTAAAATATGTAAGAAATTAAAAAAAACTTATCGTTGTTTTGAAACATCGATGTTGGAAAACATTGATGTTTTATTTGTCGATGTATCAATACCATCGATGTCCTTATTTTCCAACATCGATGTCTTAAAACATCGATGTTTTGCCTTCGATGTCGCACCCCTAGCGCAGAGCCGGGCGACGCAGCTAGGGAGACAAAGGGGTCAGAAGTTGAAAAATGCTGAAAACGTTTAGATGAACGCTTGGGTTATTTACTTCAACTGCTTTCAGATCTTTAATATATTTTGCGTTGTTTCAATTTCAGTGCTTTGCAGTACACTAAGTTGTCCCCCCAGCTCTAGAGGCAAACTTGTACATTAGTAGATAGAATAAAATTAAGAAAATCCTTACTTTTTTCTCATCAACCGATCTAACTATAAAAATCATTGTGCACAGCTTTTCAATGCTTTGCAGTTTCTGAAACCAATCCTCGAAATAAACTCCTTACGTCAAGCCCTTCCCCCTGTTTTACTACTTCCGCACCCAGGCGATCAAAAGCAATAAAATTCTTGTACTACAATTTTACAACTTACGCCGTACGTCTGTGAATGTTTCTACCGTTTACTGGAGAAATCTCATTCTTCCTTTATTTTTGTCTTTTTCTCCCTCGAGTAGAACTGCTGATCAAGTGCATACGGCTCAGAATTGTTTACCTCGGAGGTCGCTTTGAAAGATCAATTCGAAAAACAAACCAACCTGATTAAAGTTATAATTTTCACTCCTTAATAAACTGTTGGGGAAAAAGTAAAAAGGCTAAAGAAGCCCGGGTATAGGAATTATTTATAAACTGCAAAAACATAAGCTGTTTTTTTACAGTATAATACTGGCAGCCAAAGTTCCAATTTAAAACCGTAAAATGCACAGTAATAAACTGTAAGACTAGCTATTTTACAGTCTCTTACTTCAAAGTGAGAAATTTTAGTTTATTGCCATACAATATAGCTGTACTAGTCGGGTACCCGGCCCTGCCCGGGTTTCGGCCGGGTATGGTGTTTTAGTGACACTCGTACATGAATTTTTCAACATTAAAGTGCATATCTATACACACAATGGCTACTTCTGTAAACAGTGGCAAATTTTTCTGACTGGACAAACTAAAAAACTGTATTACACACCTTAAATACAAATGCAAGCTACAAATAATGTTTAGGTAAATCGGAAATGTTATAAGCTTGGTACAGGGTGCGGCGGAGAAACTTGCAGACTTGAAAAGTCAACTAAGGGAAAAGTACATCATGTATCAGTTTACTACTTTTTATAAGATATGGTACCCATTCTGAATTTTTATATTAGTTAGATTTAAAAACTACATCGGGAAGAATGACGGCCCCTGTTAATGATGCACTCATGTACCCTAGATTTGTTGCACTCTTTCGAGCACATCGACTGATGGGATGTTGGTGATAGCAAGCCGGATGTTGTTCTCCAGGGGTTGCAGGGTCCGGGGCTTGTCGTTGTAAACGATCGATTTGAGATACCCCCATAAAAAATAGTCACAGAGTGTCAAATCGGAAGAGAGGGCCGGCCACGGTACGTCACCTTTCAAGGAGACGTTATCACTCAACTGGTGAACCACAGCAAGTTTGTAGGGATGAAATTGGAGTTCGTTGTGAAGAATTCGTCTCAGTGTCCAATCAAAAATCCCCAAAGCAGCAGCGAGTTTACGCGCTGAACGCCTGGGAGAGCGCAAAAACGACTCCCTCACTTTTTCGACGTTTTCTAGGGTTCTGGAAATCCGTTGACCTCCTGGGCCTCTGTTTGCCACACTCTCACTTTTCCTGAATGTTTTCACCCACAAAACAGTCGATTCCCAGCCAAGAATGGGAACAACGGGCTGAATTTTGAACCGAGTTCGGAAGGCATGTTGAGTGGCGACCACTGAAAGATTATTTGAAAAGTAAGATTCGGCGGCGAACGCTCGTTGCTCCTTTGTCCAACGCATGGCGACAACTAAACTATGAGATAACAAAACTTCAGGACCCTCTCTTTAAAATGAGACTCTTCCCACTCCTTTCTGACCACTCCTTGCTAATTAGCATCCAATTAAAATCAGCAAGTTTGTCTGTCGCACCCTGTAAAATCAATCGCATTGGAGTCAAGTATTTCCAAACATTACACGTAAAATAAGTCCCATCATTAGTTTATATCCTTGTGACTACATTGGTGAAAACATCTTATGTACCTAACTTAGAAATTTTTTGATTATAAACATTTTCTGTTCTCTAACTGTTGCCAAAATCAATTATCTTTTTATTTAGTCCCGTTAGCGATTATTGGCACAGATGAATCTAAAAATCCTAATAAAGCAATAAATTTCATACTTACTCCAGAGAAGCCTTGGTTCACATTTTCATTATGATCACCATTAATATTGTTGTTACCAGGCAACAAATTTGCAACAATGGGGTGAAAATTTAATCATTTAATGGGGAAATGACATAAAATTAACTGTTTTCCATAATAACTTTTTTAAACTAAGCTTTTTAGAAATGAATTGTAGCTTATCCTGCTCCCTGTTACTGTAGCTATCTACGGTGAAAGAATGGTTAAAATTGGTCCAGTAGTTTTGAAGTTTACTCCGGACATACGCATACAAAAGTAGTCTTTTATGTATATAGATTATACTGTACAAACAACAGCATAATATTGGAAGCAGAGGTTCCAGTTTAAAACTGTAGAATGCACGGTAATAAGCTATTAAATTAGCAGTTTTATAGTTTATTGCTATAAGATTAGTAATTTTAGTTTAGTACTGTAAAAGTAGTAATTTTAGTTTATTACTATAAAATTACAAATTTTTGCAGTTTGTTACTAAAAAATTAGCTATCTTATACTATAAAAACAACATTCATTTTTTACAGTGTAGAGATTACATGTTGATGTATGCTTTTCTGAGTTTTGTTTGCCACGAGCTGCGAGTATTGGCGAGAAACAGTACTAAATTCAAACAATCCACCTATAACAAATTGCCAACATCTAACAATAAGACCCACCTATTTGTTACAACATTATTCAGGTTCAAACATAATTAACCGACTTCAACAAAGGAGGAGGTTATACAATTCGTCGGAGAAATTTTTTTTTTTTTCGGTATGTTACAAGATTACTCGAAGATGCCTGGACCGATTTCAAAAATTCTTTTTTTGTTAGAAAGGTCTTTCTTTCCGATTGGTCCCATGCTCTCGTGGTCCGGGTTCGATAACGGGAACCTGCAGAAATCTTTCGAAAAAGAAATTGGGATCACAGTAATCGTAATAATGACCATTTTGAACGCCAGCCTTCTCTGGATTGCATAATGAAATTCATTTCTATGGTCCCTTTGAAAATTTTAAACCGAGTATCTTTCTATGTCCTGCTTTTTTCTCCTTAACTCCAACGAACTGAAAGTCGTACCAGGTACTAATTGATTCGTAATATTTCAGGTTTTATTAGTCTTAATTTACATAAGTTTTGATAAAGGAATTCTGAAGAAAGTGAGGAAAATGTCCAAATTTTTGCTCAAATTTAAAGCGATTTGTCCTAAATGATTAAATATGAAATACATTGTTACAAAACGTGATTGATATGAAACAGTTATTATAATGATAACTAGGTGACCCGTGCGGAATTCCGCACAAGAAAAAAAAAACTCTAAACTTAAAATTTAATACGACAATTTTTATTGGCTTCATTATCTGCCCGAAGTTGCAACGCAGTGTCGAAATCTATAAAGAAAAGTCCAGCGTAAGTTGGTGTAGTCCCTGCCGGAGGTTGCAAGTTCCGGATCATATGGTACACTTGACCATGTAGTTTAAAACAATATGGACCTCTGCCAGGAATGTTAACTGAGTCCACTTTGACTGAAGCGAAGGCCAAAGCATTGTTGAATTGTCTAATATTGTCTAGGTAGTAGACATCTTCCTATTAGTCTGCCTGTTGGTACCCTGTTCCTTGGCATTGTAAAATTTTGTACGTTTGCACAACATCGCCATCAACTGCCGTCGTTCTGACAACTTTTCAAAGAGATCAAAGACATGTTCACTTTTACAACTACTACAAAAGTCATACCCTATATTAAAATCAAATACCCAAAGCTACTACTAAACTAAATACTAACGTTATCGCAAAACTACCATAGTATTTTGAAACAATAAAAGTTACAATTAAGGTTTACCGAGCAAAGCCTTGGCTTGAAATGTCGCATTTAAAATTGATTTGAACAACAATGGTAACGATTTTAACAGTTGAGCAAAAAATTTAACTTTTTCAAACTTCAATCGCTTATAAGTCGCTTAAACGTGGATTTTCGAGATTCTCGTTACACGGCGCTAGCGGAGAAACGTTCTAAAGAACGCATTTTTTTAAATCTTTCGAGTAAAATCAAAATGGAGACGATACGAATAGAGTCAATTTTGTGCCCAAAAATTGAAGTTCGAATAAAAAACGAAACGACACTTTCTCGAGGGTGGGTCTAATTTTCGTCAATAGCCCGCGGGATAAGCTTCAAAATCATAAATTTTCATGCAATTCGATAAAGAAATGAGCGAGTTTCGACCGGGTATAGGATTCGGCTTAGAGAAATAATATATGGAGATGAAAATTTTGAATGAAGGCTTAACTGAAGCAAACATGAAACTCATTAGCTTGCCACGTACGTAATACGTCGTAAAATTTTATGAACCGCCAGCATCTAGTGTTGTTTTGAAATATAAATTAGTTGAAAAGCCGTTAATATTTAGCCTTTGATTAAACTAGTACACAAATAAATACCAGAGAATAACAAGGATTATTTTTTAGTGTCAATCGTTTAAAATTTTAGACGGGTTGATACTTTCTTTCTTTTTTTTCCTTACATAGTTTATTTTATAAAGCATTTGCTTAAGCAAATTAGGTGAAGTTTTGTAATGGAAACATTACCTTATTTCATATGTACATTTACACTAAAAAGAATAAAATAAAATATTTTTGGAAAAAAAAATTGAACCGACTTCGGAACTTCACTCGGCAAGTGCTCTAAAAAGTAAAAAATAATTTTATTCTTTGAACACCATCGACACTACATTTAAACATAAGTTTTGAAGTCGGTGCAAAAACTATAGGTGAAATGATGTTTATCTACATTTTGCCAACATTTTTCAGAGAAACCATTGAAAATTAAGAGCTGAATATTTGTACCATTGCATAAATATGTGGTTGTCAATGTAGTGTATGCGAATGCGATTAAAGAACCTGGATTCATTGCAATTTATATATATAGTTAAATTATAGTTTTGTATGATTCTATATAGTGTTTTTGCACCGACTTCAAAACTTATGTTTAAATGTAGTGTCGATGGTGTTCAAAGAATAAAATTATTTTTTACTTTTTAGAGCACTTGCCGAGTGAAGTTCCGAAGTCGGTTCAATTTTTTTTTTTTTTTGAAAAATATTTTATTTAGTGTTGATTTTACGGTCAAAACTTACGCTAAGCTGAGCAACAGTCTATTTGTCCTAGCATTGTTTACATAAGAACACAAGTAGCACACTTCGCTTTTTAAAGGTTGTAAAATGGTTATTAACGTTGTAACAACCGACTAAAAACGTTTATCAAACGTTTAAACGTTTTTTGTGCTACCTGGGAAGTCGCAGAGAGATAAGAAGTCGAAGAATGAGTTAGAAAAACTAAAGTAACTTCTGAATTGAAGGGCTTGAAGGATGAAGGGGCTAAGTTACATTTTAAAAAATGAACACTCTCTACAATGGTAAGCAATGGATACAGGTAAGCAAATAAAACTTGGTACATCAAACAGTAGATGTCAATAGACCAATTTCATACGCACACTAATGACAAAACCAGAAAACAAAAAAGCTGCAACAACTACAACAATAAAACTTTAAACTTTAATGACTCGCAATTTCTCTTTTGTAACTTAACCCCTTCATCTCCCGAGCGCTTTAATTGTTGTTGAAAACGAGCACAAAGACATATTAGACATTACTGCGAAGTAACTTTTTGGGTTTACGACAATTAATTTCGGATTTAACTTAGCTCAAGAGCAAGCATAAATACAAGCTTTACGTTAAGGATGATTTACATCTGTAGAAAACCAAAACTTTTGTCGGATGAGTTTACATACTAAAGTATCTTTCTTGCAATTTAAAGGTTTCCTGTAATAAATAAAGCATATAAATGTAACACATTCTGCAGTTTTTCCTCAACGATGTTAAACTCTGCCATTTATACTCGATTGCAACCTTTCTTGACAAAAACATCGTGACGTCAGCGTGACGTTAGCCTATGAAAAACGAGCTAGATAAAACGTCACAGCCTACTTGGCGAATTAGAGGAGATCGCTAACTGCTTGTGAGCTCTTATTGGCTTCTCCCGTAGTGACGTCAGTGCCAAGTTAAATTGCATTCAAGTATAGTACCCACATGGAAGTAAATGTTTGTTACAAATGAATTTTGTTAAAATGATGAAATTACCATGTACGAGAGTAAGTTTTTAAGTAAATCACAAAAGATATTGAAAAAATAAATAATAAACCATTATAATTACTTGGAAACAATTATAATTTTCCCACGTAACCGTCTGTAACATTAATGTCTCTATCACGCCGTTTTATCAGGGCCTAATTCCAGCTGCATAAAACTATGTGGATTGCCATCTTGTCCATTGTAGAACAATGCTGTCATATGAGCGATACAATTCCAGCACTATAGCTTCCAGCTTACGGTTCAGTCTTAGGCCCAAACGATTTCTGTCTATTTGGTTCACTGAAAGAACCATTTGGAGGCTGTATGTCAATTTGCATGATGACGACGTTACACATAAACTCCCTGCTGCAGATGAAACAGCAACCCAAAGAATGCAGTTGGAATTGGGCTCTTCCGAAACGATAGAACAAGTACGTTAACATTCCAGAAGAAAATGTGGGGAACATATTTCCAAGTGATTATCTTGGTAAATTAATTCACATTGAAGCAAATACACCCACAGCTCGATCATGACATCCTGAGACCGCGGTTGCGTCCTTATCTTGTACTCCTCAGTCAGGAATAGCCAATTATAGAGGAGGATATGTCTCCAAGGAAGACAACAAGAGATATCTGCCTCCAGCTTATTATTGGCTATTCCTGACTGAGGAGTCCAAAATAAGGACGAAACCGCGGTCTCACAATGTCATGATCGAGCTGTGGGTGTATTTGCTTCAGTTCTGCGTTAGTCCTGGCTTATCGGCGGTAACTCTTTGCATAATTCGTATTACCTTTTGTGACTCACTCAATGACTTACCATCATAAAACAGTAATAACAAATCAGAGTCAATGTAAGAATGAAGGCTTTCACGGCCGGTGTAAATTTTAGTAAAGGATTCTGGGCTGTTGTAAAAGTTAACAAGCTTTGGCATCCAGTCATCTGCAAATCCCAAGCCGGAAGGTAGAGGACGCTGCGTTTTCAATTTAAAATCTTGCAACACTTCGAAATTTCGCATCAGTCGCCAAATTAATCAACGACACCCGCTGAAGATTGCCGCCGCAGTTGCGATCGAAACGTATGGATTAAAGCCATTCAGACCACGGCACAAACAGCCCGGAATCCTTTACTAATATAAATCAGAGTCACTTACGAGTATCCTCCCAGTAGTGGTCTGTCCAGAAATGAGTTCTCCAGCCCAGTCCTTGGCTTCGGTCATGAATCCGATCTCGGTCACCTCCTTTCCATCCCCGGTCCCTCCTCCTTGGCTCTTGACTTCCGGGGCCTTGGCCTTGGGGCCCTGGGCCCTGGGCCTGCAGCAGACGAAGGCCAGCGCTCGCCAGAGCAGGATGACGAAGAGGCCCACCAGGAACGTAACGATGCTGGAGAGCAAGAAGCACCACCACTTGCGCTCCTTCAGGCACTCTTCCTCGTCCAGCTCCAGGACGGTCATGTTCTGCTGAGACATCCTCAACGGACCAGGAAAATCATTGACCGATGCGTTTCAAAGGAAAAGAAATCGCACCATCAGAGGGTAAAATATCTTCTGGGAACCTTTCCAAAAAGTAAAAAACCTTTTGGAAGTCAAAACTGAAGACTTTTGTGGATGAAGGTGCAAGTTGAGAACATCTTTTAATAAATCAAAATTCAAATATCTTTTCCAAAAAGCAAAACCCTTTTGGAAATCAATGCTGAAGATCTTTGTGGATGAAGGTGTAGGTTGAGAACAACCTTTAATAAATCAAATATCTTTAGGGAACCTATCCAAAACCAAACACCTTTTGGAATTTAAAACTGAAGACCTTTGTGGATGAAGGCGTAAGTTGAGAACATCCTTGAATAAATCAAAATTCAAGTATCTTTAGTGAAGCTATCCAAAAAACCTTTTGGAAGTTAAAGCTGAAGGGTGAGGGTGTGAGTTGAAAACATTCTGACGTCCCCAAGATGAGTGAAGTGTAGTTTAAAGCGCGTCACACTAAGCTTCTGGGATTAATACGTGAAACATATTTATTAGCATGCTAGTTGTTGCAAATTTGTGTTTGAAATTCGTACGTGAATCTTAAGTTTGGCCTCACCTTAAGAGATCTTGTTATTAACTTCCTTGAAGCAAACAAAGGCCACGAGTCTAAATAACACTTATCATGGAGTAAGATCTCCACATATTCCAATCAAAACGACAACTTTGTTTGAAAATCAAAATTTCGATGTATTACTTTCACAAGTCACAACAGCAAAAAATGTTCAGTCAAACTTAGCAATTTCTGCAATAGCTTGCTTGTTTGAGTTGAAGATTTAGCAATAACACCTTCTTACTATGTAGGAATTAGCCAAAGTAGTGGTTAACATCTTTATGAACGGATCATTTATTCTGAAAGCGAGTTGTGATGTATTTTTGCGTCGTGGAATACAGCATTTGAACAATACATTATTTTGGCATCTGTTGTTTTAGAGCAATACTTTATTCTCTTTTTAAGACACTTTTGAGTCACTAAGAAGAGCAAGTAAAGAGTTATTCATATATTGGAATTAGCTTTTGATCCTTAGCATAAGTCAGTAGTATGATAGCACACTGAAATTTCTCCATATACTATCGTTACAATCAACTCATCAAGTTCAGATACAGTATGAAAACGTTGTCCAAAGTACTGGTCATTTAATTATTCTGTAGAAATTGTGGGTGTACTTATGAAAATGTGAATTTTGACACCTAGACCAGCTCGAAACGTAGTCCCTGGGGAAAATACTCCTTTGCAACTTTCCTCTGCAAAGTTTCCAAGCACTTTATTCACTCTGTTAAGTGCAGAATCTCTTAAAACTGTCTCTCACGTGCGAGAATTTCTTTTGTAAATTCAAATAATTTACCGCATTCACTAACTCTCTAATAGTCTATTAGTATTTGCTCACCTACTGTTGTTTGTAACAAATAAATAAAGGAAGTGAAACAAAATCATCAGAAAAAACTTGTTTCATAGTTATAAATACAAACGATGTCATCTTTGTTCAGTCACATCTTCATTTTAGTATAGTTTGACAGCCATATTTTAAACTTCTTAATTCGTTTTGTGCTCAGATTAAAACAATTTGGTATTGGAACGCCTAGTGTACATCGGAATGTGTGGCCAGAAATTTTTGTCAATCGGAGTTTTTAAGTTGTTAAACTTAATCCTAGTAAACGATAGTCAATTTTTTGTATTAAATCTAAGCATAGAGCTTCATGAAGAACAAAGTTTACAGTGCAAAATGAACTGAACTTTTTGAAATGAAAGCACAAATCTACGCTTTAAGTCACTATGTTGTATATTCACAATATTCTATATCTGTTTTTAAATCGTGCTACATCTTCTTAACTCTTTCATTTTCTTGTACGTCGACAATGATAATCCACAATATCAGTACAGAACGATAAATTTCTATGTTTTTGTTAAATCTATAGAAACTGCGGATGCATCGTACAGATAAAAAATAAACGTAGCTATTTTATCAGTAAATTATATTTTTTCCCTTTTTTGGAATAAAGCTGCTGTTTTGCTATTTACAATACTATCCAATTATTTATGCTGTTAAATATACCAATATTATCTAATCCTACGGAACTATGATGTCTTATGTAAGTATTTCAACATGACTTTCTTCAATTTCAACGTAAAGAAATTTTTCCTAGTAAATCACAAAATGCAGCTGTACTGTTTAATGACATAGTCTGTATGAAACTTTGCTTTCGACTTTAAAGTGTATTTCTGTTTGTGTATAGTTTCTACTAAAATTAGATCGTGCCATAAATATGTGTACTTCGCAAATTCGTCTAACACGATTACATTTTCAACAGTACATCAAAATATGTCAGATTTTTGCGGATATTGTTCAAGATATGATCAATGCTGCTAAGATAGTTAGGAACTAGTACTAAGCTTTTTTTGTTATTGACATATAACGCCAAACATTAATTCTGAAATCTATTGAAGTTTTTGCGGTCAACAAGTAGCTACTTTGAGATAGCAACAAGTCATCATTTTTTATGACGCCATGTTATTACCCCTTATATCTAGCAAAATATTTCATTCAATTCTTTTGTTATATCCTTAGAAAAGTTGCGAGCAATTCGAAAATGTTCTATTTATACAATACCACGCATGGACGCAAAATTTTGCTGTTAAAAAACTAGCCTTTCCAGACGTCAGATTTTTAAGAATTCTTTTATAAACTAGAAATATATCTCATTAATGCAAAGTAATTACATCAGATAAAAAGGTTAGATATGAACTTGTATTTTAATGTGTTTTAATATTTAATGCTGAATGTTTTACGCAAACAAATTTTTGCTCATTGCAATTTCAGTCAATGATTTATTTATTTAAATTTATCGTAAGTCATGCATTTTTCCTCATTACCCGACTTAAAACAACGATTCAGCTCAATATATAGAAGTAAGCCCTTCATAATAAAAAATATATCATAAACTATTTTATCGCTCTTTGCAGTATCTTGTTCATAAACTTTTCCTGTAAGACTCTTTAGCTATGACATAAATATTTCTAAACTCTGAGATCACACTTACTATTTAAGCTATAAGTCTATGATATGACTTGATCTGGAATAATGATATGCCTATGAAGAAGCTAATCTAAAAAATACAAAATAGCTTTAATATATCCAGAATATTGCGCTATACTCTACACAAAATGTCACAATCAGCTTCATTGATATGAGCGTGTGATAAAAAATATATATGAGCTAGTGACTATGCGTTACTTAAAATAGAATCACTATATTTCGCTTTTGGATTTGCAGTGCTAAAACGGAAAACCAGAAATGGTAAATGCAGAAAAGAAGGCAACCTGATTTTCGAAGATTCCGCTTTTTCTTTTAGAAATATAACCGCTCGTATTTATCTGTTGGACTACTTATGCAACGTAAATGCCATTCTTTTTATCCAAGATATGTTAATTGCCTCAATAGCACGTTGAAAAAAGTTAAAGTAATAGCATCATTAACAATGACCTATAAATATATTTTCTTTCGAGGATTCGTTGACTCATGAGTGCTTTATTTAGCTCTGCTCTTTCTGCAGTTAACTCTATCAATCTTTAAAATCGAAATGAACGGTTGTTTTAGCTTTATTACTGCATCGTACAGGCTGAAGAAACTGCCTAGTTTTTACCACCGTTAATCACAAATATATTTTCCTCCATATATTCATTGACTCCTGTGTGTTTGATTCAGGTAACCCCCAATGCTTCATCTATCATTCATTAAAATCGAAATGAATGGTTATTCAAGCTTTTACTACACCATCGCACGGACTAGAAAATGCCTATTTTTTACCGCCATTTTTAACAATTGTGTTTTCGTCCAGTATTCATTGATCTTGATGTGTTTCATTCAGTTTACACCCAATGTTCCGTTTGTATCCATTAAAACCGAAATCAATGGCTGTTTAAGCTTTACTACCACATCGCAGGAGCTAAAAAGGATTCATAACTTTTGCCACCATTAATTGCAAATGCATCTTCCTTCAAGAATTCATCGACCCATGTGGGTTTAATCCAGTTAACGCTTAATACTCCGTCAGTCATTCATTATCATCGAAATGAATGGTAGCTTCAATATCTCTGTTGCAATTCATTAATATCAGCAGCAACAAAATGTTTTTACACATACGGAATAACAAATTATCTGTTTGAAAAATATTATTCTACTATGTTTCTGTCGCAACAAATCGATCTACATTAATAACGAGTCGGGGCTGCAAAAAAATAACATTTTCAACATTTCATATATCTCTCTATGTTGGACAAAGGTCAGAACTGAGCCAATTTTCGTCGCTAAATTTGAAACATTTTGGCACGAAGGACCTCAAATATAATCTGTAACCAATCTTCGATGTACATAGTTGCTTCGCAGCAGTGAAACCTCACAAGCTCCTTGGTAAGCTACCATTAGCTAAGGCACAGAGTTTCTCTTAAATCCTTGATTTCGAATTCGATGTTTTCGTTGCACGGGCCTCTTCCGGTGACGACTTTTGGCGCTTTCTTGGCTCTGCAAGACGCTCTTCTCTTCACTTCAATACAGTCCATGTTCTGCGAATTTTCGTGTCAAAGCTGCGCTGGTATGCTCCATCTGGAAAAGATGAGATGAGGATTAAAATAAGAATGGTTACTTTAAGAATACGAAACTGATATACTTTAGATCAGCGCAGTCGGCAACCTAAAAATCTACTTTCTAAGTTTGGTGTGAGCAGGAGATAAACTTGGGGGGTGTTGGGTGGAGGGTCACTGTAGACCTAAACGGATGCGTTACGTTAAGACAATGCTGATTTTAAATTCTTAGTAATTTTAATTAAAACAACTAGGATGCTTATTAAGTAGTTGCTTTCAATTGTTAATAAAAAAATATTTTCACCCATATTCAAGCATTTTCAGAGGCAAATATTTCGCTTCTTTTAGAATTGATAAAATGCTGACTATAATAAGTTCTAGGGACTTTTCCACATTTTCAAATAAATTTTGATTTAAACATTAAACCTAATTTTGTTGCAAAAATTAATGTTGTTGTTTTTCTCAGATAGAAAGCAAGCTTCAAAATAACATTGTCGCGATCGGACTCGAGATCGACTGGTCGATCGCGATCGATGGATCGCCTACCGCTGATTTAGATTTTCAGCAGTAAATCACCACCCCGCACCTAAAGTCTTGGTTTCCTAGGAGTGAAATCGTCGATCTCTGGCGAGGCGACAGTCGCCGCCGCCTTCTGCGCATGCGCCTGAGCCGCAGATTGACGTCGCTTCACGCCACGCTCCAATCAAACTGGTTCTGATTCCAGCGTGCGTCGCGCCCGGCGTCGGCGACGATTCTAGGAAACCAGCCCTTAAAGTCTTGGTTTCCTAGGAGTGAAATCGTCGATCTCTGGCGAGGCGACAGTCGCCGCCGCCTTCTGCACATGCGCCTGAGCCGCAGATTGACGTCGCTTTACGCCACGCTCCAATCAAACTGGTTCTGATTCCAGCGTGCGTCGCGCCCGGCGTCGGCGACGATTCTAGGAAACCAGCCCTTAAAGCCTGGGTTTTTGCGATCGCAGCGCCCCATGAAGATATTAACCGATTTTTCTCAAATTTTGCACAAAAGCTAACTATCACCAAAGACAACTTTTGGCAACTATTAGAAGTTGATCTGAAAAACTTGTTATTTTTCGCCCCACCCTAATAGACAGCCAAAAAAAATGGTAGCTAGTATGAAATTAGAACACCAGCGACAGACCGCACAATGGTATGGTACAACTCGTAAATTTTAAGGCAGAGCTCGCGTATAAATCGGATTGAATAATGATTAAATTAAAAAATAAAAATTTGAATAAATTAAAAATGATTGAATAACCGAGTTGGCGGTTTATTTCAAACTTTAGATATTATTTATTTATTTATTTAAAATCCACCAATCACCACCGCACCTACCCTGGCAAGGGTTTAACTGGATGTGGTGACTAATGGGAAAATACTTAGTAATTCACCGTTACGGAAGTAACAATCAAACTTCAAACATATTTGTTATTTTTCGTGATCGAGGAATCCACACAAAAATTTAGCATGCCATAAATAACATCAAATTATACAAGAAAAAAATGTGTAGATTTCAACCAACTTGTATTTGTGCGTTTAAAATTTGATTTTTAAACTGTAAAAAATGTATGTTGTTTTCATAGTATAATACATCTAATTTTACAGCAATTTTGCAGTAATGAACTGTAAAACTACTAATTGTACAAAAGTAAACTGTAAAATTACTAGTTTACAGTTTATTACTATGTAGTTTACAGTTTAAACTGGAACCTCTGCTGCCAGTATTACATTGTTGCTCTTACAGTACGATACAGCTAAATTTATGGTAATAAACTGTAAAATTGTTAATTTTACAGTAATAAACTGTAAAATTGCTGGTTTTATAGTAATAAACTTTAAAATAGCTAGTTTTACAGTTTATTACTGCGCTTTTACAGTTTTAAACTGAAACCTCTGTTTTCAGTATTATACTGTAAAAACAACAACATATTTTTTGCAGTGTACGCCTATATGTAAGTTATACAACGGAGTCATTCCATGTCAAGTGAACTACTGGTCCCCACCCGACCACCTCCAATTTAGATTCAATTTTACAGAGATGTAGACATACCTATGAAACTAACCTGTGCCAATTTTTAGCTCCCTTGGTCCAAATCTGGAGGAGCTAGGATCCCGCAAAAAATGTGGTCTAAAATGGCGGACCAGCTTCGCGAAATGAATTGCAATGTTTAGGCTAAAGTTGCAGAAAATTTTATTATGCTGGAAGCCTAAAATTTTTGGAGCTTAAAGTACTATTGGTTGTAAATACTCTCCAGTATTTTAGTAGCACGTGTAGCATTCGTTAGCTTTTGTACAGCATACATGAAAAATATCGGCAATTCCTGTTTGAAAAAAAGCTTGTTTTTAATGAACTGTAACTCAGATTTATCCCTTCCATCATCTTTTCGTTGGTACCACTAGAAAAAAGATTTTTTTCCTATCAGAATATTTGTATTTACAACCAAATGTACTTTAGATTCACAAAGATATTAAGCTTCCAGTGTAATAAAATTTTCTGCAGTCTTAGAATAATTATGTCAATTCTTTATAACTGACGATATTTCAAGCTAATTGTTTCATCCTTATTCGAAAGAACATCTGAGAAAAAAAAACTCATTTCGATAGGAAAAATAATCTGTTCTTTCAAATGATTCCAAAGAAAAAACGGTAGATGGTGAAAAACCTGAGATATAGTGAGTTGAGAACAGGCGATTTTTCATTAAAATAATTTTGATAGACACTTTGGACTACAATATATTTTACAAAATCAATATTTAAGCTCCGCAGCTTTAAAACATTTAAACCAAGTACTTGGACAACAGAGCTACGAAATATGAACCTTTGAATTTGCTTAGTTAAAAATTTATGCATCCAGGAAAAAGATTGCCCACCGCGTTTTTTCGCAAGTTAACATGCGTGATACACAAAATTTAATAAGCTCAATCTCACAAAAAATATTGGAGAGTATTGACGACCAAAAGTTCTTTAAACTCCAAAAATACTAGGCTTCCAGAGTGATAAAATTTTCTGCAATCATAACCTAATTATTCGGATTCTTCATAACAGACAGCATTTCAAGATAATTTTTTCATCCTTATTCGAAAGAACACCATAAAAAAAATTCATTTTGATAGGAAAAAATCTGTTCTTTCTAATGGTACCAGCAGAAAAACTGTGGAAGGTGACAAACCTGAGATATAGCGAGTTGAAAACAGACGATTTTTCATAAAATTGATTTTGATGGACATTTTGGACGACAATATCTTTTACAAAATCAATATTTAAGTTTTGCAGCTGCAACCCGTTAAAAACAAGTACTTTGACTATATAACTTCAAAGAAAGAACTTTTAAATCGTTTTTGTTAAAAATTTATAACAACCTAAAATCCAGCGAAAAAATTGCGCACCGCGTTTTACCTCAAGTTTATACACATGCTACACAAAATCTAATAAGCTTAACTTCACAAAGAATACTGGAGAGTATTTGCAACCAAAAGTAGTTTAAGCTCCAAAAATTTTTGGCTTCCAGCATAATAAACTTTTCCGCAACTTTAGCCTAAACATTGCAGTTCGTTTCGCGAAGCTGAGCCGCCATTTTGGACCACATTTTTTGTGGGATCCTAGATCCTCCAGATTTGGATTTTGGAAGCTAAAAATTTGCACAGGTCAGTTTCAAAGGTACGTCTACACTTATGTAAAATCTAATCCAAAATCGGAGATGGTCGAGTGGGGACGATTTGAAAAATGTGTCCAGTTGACGTGGACTGACTCAATAACTGTATGCTTTACGATTGACATGAAAAGTGAAAATTATCGAAAGATAAACAAAGCAATTTGAAGTTATTAAATGCAAGAGTCGTCATTTAAACACACCCGGCAGCCAAGAACGCCGGGTGTGCTTAAATCGCTAGTTGCGATTACAGATACACAGTAAAAAATGAATGTTGTTTTTACTGTATAATACAGCTAATTTTATAGTAATAAACGGTAAAAGTGACCATTGTACAGTACTAAACTGTAAGGTTGTTCATTTTACAATACTAAACTGTAAAACCACTAATTTTAGTTTGTTACCGTGCATTTTACGGTTTTAAACTGGAACCTCTGCTGCCGGTATTATACTGTTGTTTTTAAGTATAATACAGCTCAATTTTACGGCAGTAAACTGTAAAATTTTCAACTTTACAGAAAGAAACTGTAAAATTGCTAGTTTTACAGTTTATTACTGTGCATTTTACAGTTTTAAATTTGAACCTCGGCTGCCAGTATTATACTGTAAAAATAACAGTTCATATTTGCAGTTGTTCATTTTTGCGATTCACAAAGTGTGTTCTGCAGAACCCCAGCTCGAGTTTCCTCCCCAAGATTCTTTTATATTTAAGAAGGTAATTGTGATTGCGGATGATTAGAATTTGACTTCCACATTGCTGACATTTTGTCGTTTATTCATCAACAAGAATGCTGTTCTTTGAAGTAAATGTAAAGCACTAAGATTATCGTGACCTAAACAATTTGGAAACCGCTGTAATACAGCATCAGGCGGTTATAATAGTCTTAGCCTTAACCAAAAAATGAAATGGAATGTTAGGACGTATTTCCGTAATGGTGGACACTGCAGCGATTATGAAAAATGGCTGAAAGTTGGTCCGAAAAAAAAGTATAATTAATGATCAACATTTAATGATCAACAATTAATGATCAACACAAGCCTAACCAAGGCTTCACTATATAGCGTTTTATACAGGCTGTATCATTACTCAGAACATCAATGGTAAAGATTTGCCCGCTAGAGAGCGCTGAACAAGGACCACCCAAATGTTTGTTTACATTTATTAGCATATTGTTTCTGCTGTAAAAAGTGATGTTTATCCTATCTTTTAGGGTTAAAAAATATTGATATAGTTAACTGAAGTGGAGTACAGAGTGAATTGATGCCGAAGGCCTTATTAGTACTGCTTTTTAGGGGAATAAATTCCCCTTTCATGTAAAGTTGGTTACAACTTATGATTCAGTCATACGACATTCATTCATCTGTTTACTTTCTTCGAATTAACAACATATAGCAATGGCGTTCAATTTTGACATCTCTGCATTAATAAAATATACGCTTAAATTCACCGACGATAAATAAAAAATGTAGCAATGAAATAATATTGTTCTAATTTACTATTTTGTTTCATTATTGTTGCTCACACGATCTTAATTGCTACGCAAAAGTTCAGATGTTCATTTTGATGGCGTTGACGCATCAGAGCGATAAATGGCGAATCTATTCGTCGAGATATTTCCATTTTGAAGCCACTGAATGAAATGTACCGTAATGAAGAGATGGTGTAAAACGGAAAGACGATTGACAACAAAACATATTAATTTTTTTAGTAACAACGAAATGAGCATATATAATAGCTTGGTACTAAAGAGCAATACAAGTACGAAAAAAATAAAACTACAATATTGCGACGACCAACTGTATCATGGCGAACTGTGAACTGAATTTTAAAAAGTTCTATGGCAACCCGTTGGTAGTATTGGCTCGCTTAGCGAATAGATTTTGCCATTTATCGCTCCAGTGTCGTTTCATAGTTAATCAATAATTAGAATCAATCAAAATGAAAAATAATTCGCTAACTCATTAAAATAAGTTGTTAAAATGCAGAATAAACCAACAAATAAAACAAGCTATTAAATAACGTTTAAATATACTGAAATAGAATTGAATGCCAAATTGTAAAATTGTCGCCAACAAATTAACTTTTAGTTTTGTCTTTTATTACCTGATTTGTATACAATGATGGTTACCATAAAATTCGATAGATGTCGCTGGACAAAGGCCACCGTTTTTATCCCAAGGATTTTGATCAAATGAAACAGCCTGTATAAAACGCTATCTAGTAAAGCCTTGGCCTAACAAAATGTGATATTTTTAAAAGGAAAAGACATAAAAGAAAGAGAAGTGTACAAAGTTTAGCATGGTAGTATCTTTTAAACAATCCTAAAGCAATCCAATATTTTAGTGTAGTTCATGCATGAAGAATAAAGTAAATCACACAAAAAGAGAGAGATGTACATTATTTTAAACTGCATTATTGTTCAAATAGAACAAGAGTTGCAAGATTTAAATGCAACAGAAATTAATTTAAGACTGAGTCTCATTCTCAAGAAAACATGGTATCACAGTCGAAGGTGGTACATTGTAAAGAAATAGATTATTTATCCGCAATTCATTTTTATACCTTCAGTACTGTTCATTCGGAAAATATCAATAAAATTTTTACTTAAACCTTATTTCTCCCGATTATTTAGGTAACTATTTTTAATTAAAAGGATTAATCTGTTTTGCAGAACCCTTGTGTGATCTTTATGGGAACCTGAGGTTCCACGATAGGCAACTTATGAAACGTTTCTGTAAAGCAAAATGAAATTACCTGGTAAAAGAAGAAAAAAAAATGATCAAACGTTAGTAGGAATAAATGTGTCAAAATGCGTTCTGCTGATGAAATTGCTGAAAATACAAGTCGCTGAATTTTTGGATCACTATGTAAGGTGCAGAGAGAAACTGATGCATATAAGCACTAATAATAAAAGGAAAACATTTGTTTGTATTTCTCTATAAAGGGGTTACTTTTTATTTCAGTAAAGCAATCCACAAAATGAACTAACTGGCTAAAAAAAGAAATATGAACTCACATCAGCATAGACACCTGTCAAAACTCTTCAGGCCTCACAACAATGCTCATTCACCAAAACTCAGTACAGACAAAATGGCTGTCCGTCTGAATAGCAATGCATTTAAAGTGATCGGACAAAACAACGCCCTATCTTAAACAAAAAAAGAAGTTAATTAGAACGTAAGCGTTGACGCCATTCGTTTACGAGGCAATAAACAGAAAAAGAGGGATGTAATTGAATCATTGGAATGTCACGCAATGTGCATCTCTTGATACCCTTTTTATGAGGGCAGGATATCATCACGATGATGCATTTTAACGGTCTCTTGTTTATCACCCGTGCGCCATGAATAATTTCGACTGCATTTAACTGTCACGTTTTCTTTATATCGCTGGAGGTTTTAACATCGATCAAAAGTAATATTTTTTTCACGGGTAAAATAATAATCAGTAGCATTTGTGTATTGAAAAATTATACGAATTGTTTTTTTTTTTTTTTTTCGGATCGTTTACATAACTGTGTCTCGGGGAGTCTCCGTAAGGCTAGCTTTTTGGAATAACGAAATGCTAAATGAAAACGCACAGTTTTTTCTGTTGATGCTAAGACTTAAACTATCTCGGAACCTGTGACCAAATACACTGCAAAAAAAAAAAATGTCGTTTTTACAGTATAATACCGGCAGCAGGAGTTCCAGTTTAAAACTGTAAAACTAGCTATTTTACAGTTTATTACTGTAAAATTAGCAATTCCGCAGTTTATTACCGTAAAATTAGCTGTATTATATTGTATAAACAACAGTATAATACTGACATCAGAGGTTCGAGTTTAAAACTGTAAAATTCACAGTAATAAAACAATGAAACTAGCAATTGTACAGTTTATTACTGTAAACTAGCAATTTTACAGTTTACTACTGCAAAATTAGCAATTTTACAGTTTATTACTGTAAGACCACTATAAAATTAGCTGTATTATACTGTAAAAGCAACATCTATTTTTTGTATTGTAGTATGCATTACCACTCGAAATCAAGCAGAGGAGCATGACTTAACGTGAGTTGACAAGCACCAGTTGGGCGCTAATAAATAGATGAGGAGGGATGTAATTGAATCATTGGAATTTCACGCAACGTGCATCGTTTGATACCCCTTTTATGAGAACACTATATCGCCCCTGCACCATGAATAGTTTCATCAGCATTCAACTGTTACGTTTCCTCACGCTAGGAGTTTTCTCATCGATCAAGAGTAATATTTTTTTATACTGATAAAACACTAGCATTTGTATTTTGCAAAATCATTGAAATTGTTTTTTGGACTCGTTTTCGTAACTGTGTCGCAGGGAGTCTAAGTAAAGAAGTTTTTTGTGTAAAAAAATGCTGAATGAAAACTGGAAAAAAAGTTAAAAATCCTCTTTATGTAGTGACTTAAACTACTCGGGAAATCAAGACCGATTATTACCACCCAAATAAAGCAAAAAAGTTCGACTTCCATTTTGGCGATTACCAGTGGGGCGGAAGAACGACCTATCGCAATCAATGGAAAGCAATATATATCGATAATTTGACATTCTTGATCCACACCGAGATCCAAACAACTACTGCTCCACTACCCCCAGAGACCATAATTTATAATGGGAACTTGGAGGACTTGGTGACCATGCAGATTTAGTGTGCAGGTCAAGATTGACACAATTGGGAGGTTTTAGACAGGTCAAAATTGAAATCTTGACTCTTCAGTCACGAACTCAGTACCTAACCGGTACTGAGCTCGGTGCAGTAGTTATTTGGAGCAGTAGTTGGTTAGCACTCGGAGCAGTAGTTGTTTGGATCCACACCGAGATCCAAACAACTACTGCTCCACTACCGCCAGAGACCATAATTTATAATGGAACTTGGAGGACTTGGTGACCATGCAGATTTAGTGTGCAGGTCCAGATGGACATAATTGGGAGGTTTTAGACAGGTCAAAATTGAAATCTTGACTATTCAGTCACGAATTCAGTACCTAACCGATCGAGATACCGCGGCCCCCAATTTACTTCTAACAACATTGACATCTCCCCATGCGAAGAAGAAAACTCAATGAAACAAATGGATCGTGGACGTCCAAGGGAAGTTTTTGGTTAAAAAAAAACCTCACAGATATTTATTAATACAAAATTACTTTTGTGATAAGATTCAGCTACCTCGCCACATTACTATTTCACTTTATTATATAATTCCCGTTTATTTAATCAAAATTATAAGCCACTTAGGTGAGTTTCATTTTTCAGAATATCTCAATAAATGCTTTATCCGCCAAACACAATTGCGCTTAACTAACGAGCGAAAGCGCCACTAGTCGTGTATATTTCATTTCATTTCACACCTCCAGGGTCCCCCGTACCTACCACAGCTTCGTGGTTTAACCGGGATAGGGCCCTGAAGGGCGCTCTGTTCTTAATTTTGAACCAGAACCTAGGGTCGAGCAAACCCTAGGCCCAGCACCCCCAGAGGTATCGTTTCACTTGGAGGACTTTGTGACCACGACATTTTTAACGCCTCCCAGCCACCATTAATCAAGGCGGCGGATCTTTGATCGGCTGGGATCGAACCCGGGTCCCTCCGGACACGAGTCCGATGCCTTACCGATCGGGCCACCACGGCCCACTAGTCGTGTACAGTATACCTCCATCATTTGCACATAACACTGTAGTGGAGGGTTTTTAAGCAAGAGTTGTATAAGAATTAAACTGCTTAGCAAACAGAAGCAGGTCATAACTGACCACTGAGTAGCATAAATAACGTATAAAGAAGCATATAAACTATTGAATGGTTAATGTTATAATGAAAATAAAGGCGAAAATCTAATGAAAAGATTTCATTTGGCAAGAAAGTGTTCTCTTAAAAAAATGTAGTTCTGAAACGCCTCTTCTTTGTGCCCCGACACCAATATATCCCGACCATGTAACGCATGTATTATGTACTACGATATTAGATTTCCCATTTTAAGTGAATGCAGAAGTTGCATTGTGTAGCTAATAAAAGGACATTATCTATATAAAACGATTAATCGAATATAACAGGTTTTGCCTTAATAGCTATACGCACCATTAAGTTATGTTCCTTTTGATATTATTAAACTTCCTAACAAACTTTATTTCACTCAGCCGTATGCATTATACTAAATGAATTTTCAGGTAAACTAGTTAAGCTAAAACTATTTAATGATTATAATATGTTTTGCAAGTCTCTTTGTCACCATGCTCATTTGGGTGAAATTCCCCTGGGAAGCTTGTTTACCACTCGTGCAATTAATTGTGAAGGAGACATATGTCTCTTTGCCAGACAATATCATTGCACGGCTGTTTGAAGATTCCTAGCATATCCGAATTTTCGTGGCTTGCGCAGTCAAATATTTTGAAATAAAAAAAAAAAGAGAGATAAAGAACAACATCGGCCGCATTTTTTTTTTCTAAACCTCTTGCCCTTCCGTGAGTCAAAAAAGATTGAAAAACGTTTTTTTTACGAAATTGAAGGATTCAACTTCAGAAAAATTGGATAAAATTTGAAAGCTATGTGCCTAAGACATTGTCTAAAAGTGATCTTTCTCGATGGTTATTAATTCTACCTTTCCCATAGTATAATTTAATATTCAGCAATGCATTTAAAAGCTCTGAGGTGTTAGAATATTTTAAAGTTCTTATGAGCTAATACTTTTTGTAGTTTTATAAGCCGGCGAAAATCTTTGGGATTGAAAATAAATATAAATTGTTGTTTCATCTAAGTCTTACTTTTACTTTGTTACTTTTGATTTCGTTAATATTGTCTTTTGTTAATAGTACTTTTATTTTAATAATTTTTGTTTTAATGTTTACTAACTATATACTTTTGCACCTATTTCATGTTACTCGAGGAAAAAAAATATTCAAACCTCAAAATACTACTGAAAATTTGATCACGTGTTAGAGGAAACCCATTTCTTAGAGTTTAGAAATGCATTTTTTTCACCCAGCACAGTTTGAAACAAGAAGTTCTGTCAAGAACTAAACGAGCCTACTTTCCCGTACATCGACATCGGCATTCTAGCATCTGATCATTATTCTCTTGATTATCTGACCCTGAAAATTATGTCAAACCTTTTTAGCACTTAAAGCTGATTTCTAAAAGCAAAATATACCCCTCTCATCAGATGAAATAGACACATAAAAAGTAAATAAATGACTAAAGTTTTGTCGCACCTTTTAAAGAATGTAATTGTTACAGTTCTTCCTTCGAAAAATTCCTCAATCGTTTTCAAAAAAAAAAAAAAAATTAAAGTACAAAGTACATCAAAACACATTTTATCAAAGAAAGAAAAAAAAAAAACTCGTCTGTTGATAAAATGTCTTGAATTTTACTTTTAATCCGTTGCCAGTTGTTAAATGTAAATAAAGAATAAAATGCCCTCTTGAATGAAACATTTTTGTTACAAAAAAAATCGTCTGCCAAAAAAAAAAAGAAAAAAAAAGAAATAAAATAAAACAAATGAAGAAATAAACAAAAAATCGCCTGCACAGTCAGTCATTTTTTTTTCTGAGCCTGCATTTCCGCCATGTTTACGGAGTCGGAGTCGGAATCAGAGTCCTCTCAGAACATTATTCAGAAAAGTACTTTACAAATATTATTTATCAAAACCATTTTCTTACAAAGTTAGTTTGAAGGAAATCCGACTTTCAGTTCAGGATCAACATTCAACTTGAATTCCCCATACGCGCTAATGTTAATTTTTTTTTCTGAACGGCTCAATATTGAACGAAAAATGGTTCAAATCAAAAAGCGAAATATGGGAATGAGCCTCTCCGAGATTTTTCAAACAAAAAAAATTTATTCCATTCGGATGGTTCACTCAGAAGTTATTAGGTGGGGAGAGGTTGCTTGAACGGTTCAATGTTAAACGAAAAAATGTTCAAATTGAAAATTTAAATACGGTAATGAACTATCCTTGCTGAGATCCTTCGAACAAAAAAAAAAGTTTATTTAAATCGGACTGTTCACTCAAAAGTTATTAGGGGTGACAGCTTGCTTGAGCGGTTCAATGTTGAACGAAAAATAGCTCAAATCGGAAATGTAAATACAGGAATGAAGTATCCTTGATAAGAGCTTTCGAACAAAAAAAGTTTGTTCAAATCGGACTGTTCTCTCAAAAGTTAGCATCGCGGGACAGGTTGTTTGAACGGTTCAAAGTTGAACCAAAAATTGTTCAAATCGAAAAATCAAATATGGGAATGAGCTGTACTCGCCGAGATCTTGCCAACAAAAAAAAGTTTGTCCAAATCGGAATGTTCATTCAAAAGTTATTAGGGGGGGGGGGGGGCAGACAGACCGACCGACCGACAGACCGACCGACACACAAATTCCCCATCTCAATACCCTACTTTCAAATTTTTAATTTTTCGATATTCATTTTACCTTTTTTTTTTAACTTGGCGATATTTTTTGGACTTGGCGATATTTTTTTGATACATTAAGCTACTTTTAATACTTGTTTCGTCTTTCTTTTATTTTTAACGGGAAAGAAGGCTAAAAAGGACCGTAAAATGTTATTACTAACATTGCAGCTAAATAGTATAGTTTGACGGCAGCTGAATATAATGCACAATATACGTTGACTTCAAGCTCCAAAAATATTTACTCTAAAATTGCAATAGATGTATATTTTGTTGCAGGACACTCTACACCAATATAATATTGCCAAACACCCAAATGCTTTTTTCTGTTTTTTTAAACTCAACCTAAGCGTTCAATAAATCAATTTACCGTGTTTCACAAACGACGTCAACAAATTAAAACAAGAAAATCAACACAAATGCACAGTTTTTAAAAAATTGCAGTTAATCGTCACCATTCTATATTTAAAAGTATTGAATGTCGATTGTTTACTCCATCGATTTTTAAATTTGTCACAGTATCACGCATTATCAAATACGGTTCTAACTAACCAAACCCCCGCACGAAAGAAAACATTCAGTAGCCTGTATCATAATAAATAAAGAAAACATGTAAATCTATAACGTGATATCTCACATACACGCAAAAACAATATTTTCGGATACCTATAATTGCTTTTCATAGACAATGCAAAGTATAGGATTTCAGTATTTATAGATTGAAAAAAATAAGAGCTCATAGATCGAAAAATATAAGAGCTCATAATTATAGCTATTATTTCATGTTGTGGTTTTAAGTTTAATTTAAAATATAATAATAAGCGTAATTTTACAAAACTGTGTTGTGGTAGTATCCGAAAAGAAAAAATATTTCAGTTAATGTTATT